>JAHWFP010233506.1:8589-82649 GCA_023313725.1 Lithobius niger | reverse complement strand
CCCCCCCCCCCCCCCCCCCCGCAACGATTCAACAGTTTGAGTACAGGTGGCCCCTTCCCCTCAGTAAGGCTTCTGGAGTGTGGGGCCCTTACCCTTAAGGTTGTAGCCTACCTTATAATTTTTTTTTTTGTAGAATTAAATTTACCCTAATTTTTTTTATCGTGAGGTTTGCTCCCCTTCTCCAATAGAGAGCGTTCACAAACTACATATTAACACTTTTTTAAACCAATTATGACCCCCCCCCCCCCCCCCCCCCACTCCCCACTTTGTAACACCAGGACCAGGGTAATGACATAACCTCCCCAGACCTGAAAATACGTAATGTTTTCTTACCCTCACCCCCCACCAATTGTATACATTTTTTTGGATGAATTAGTTTTCATATGCTGTGGCCTAGTACCTAGGGGCGTAATAAGCAATGATTTTGAAAAAAATGTCAAGTTGTAAACAAAAGTTAGAAAAAGAATTAAGCGTAATAATTTAGGACAAATTTAGCGAAAATTAGTGTGTTACGCTCCGTCACAGCCCCCCCCCCCCCCTCCGCCACCGTAACAGAAAGTAACGTATTTGTTTAAAACCCTCCCTCCCCCTCCAGGCGTTACGTAATTTACTGTATAAACGCTCACATATTACCGTGTGCCTTCCCTTTCCCACCTCCCACCCCTTACTGCTGAATGAGCAAATAAGAAATATAAAAAAAATCGTATCCGTACTTATTTATGTTTCAATGAAATGCCAAAGAAGTGCCATTTAATTTGGCACATAATTTGTATCTCTTCAGCACATAATTTATTTTTCGTTCGTAAACGAAATTGCGAACTTTTGTTTTTATTTTTTATTAACAACATTTTTAAGATTTTCTAGATGCACAAACAAAGCGACTGGCAACACGAAACTGCAATATAAAATTGTCGCCTGTCAGTGTCTCGTTTTATTGCACGATGCTTATCATATTATATCTTTTTCTTCTTTAACTCTCTGATTCATCCTGTCATATCACATTTTCGCTTTGTTGTCACGTGACTCCCTACGTACTTCCTGATTGGCCAGTCGGAGCAGGCGCGCTGCGTTGCTTTGTTCATGGAATATAAACCACTTGCGGAGGTCCAAGAGGTTTGTCGCCGCTACACTTGCAATAGGAGCCGGAGTACATTTTTCAAGCCAAGTCTCATCGTCGAGTTTGACCCGCAAATTTCAACTGAAAATGGCAGAATTCGCAGGCAAATACAAGCTGGTGTCAAGCGAGAACTTCGACGATTACATGAAGGCTTTAGGTGAGTTTTATTTTTAGTCTGGTGTCGTGATTTGAGGGGAGGCTGCGGAGTCGGCGGCCGGCACATGTTTGTGGTCATGCCGGTTGGCGTTGGCTTGGGTGCATGGCACGGGAAGAGAGTCGGCACGTTTTTAAAATAGCGATCCTTAGATGGGGTGATGATTGATAATATTCCATATTTAAAAATAGATTTTTGCATCTTTTAATAGCCGTTGAAGCCTAACGAATAAAGCGTGATTATGGAGTTGTTTTCGTAAGATTCGAAATTGTCTTGGACCTCGTGTGGAGTGTAAGAAAAGTTTGGGGTTATTTTTCTTTTGCTCAGCCGTGTTTTCGTTAATGCATTTCCATATTGCGTGCGTATTTGTTAATGCTTTTATGTATGATGAAGCATTTGCATTAATGATGAAATAGTGTTACGGAAAATGAAAGTAAATTCCCATGCCGCGTCTAGGATCAATAACCGTGACGCTGTGTGGTCCGATGTGGCCTGATGAGTAGGTCTCTTCTCCTACTGGCTTACTTTTTGGGGGTGTTTCAGAGCGGGAAGTTCAACCTCCTCTAAAAATAAAAAAAAAATAAAATGTTTGTTTTGGTATCTTTTTAACCTTTCATTTTATGTGAGAACTGCGAAGCGTTGCGTTGAGGACTTGACTGTCTAATTTTAACAAGTCTGTCGTCGTCGTCGTGCCAAAATTGACGTTACCCAACGATTGGCTCGTGAACTTTTTGTGGTTTATTTTGGTTGTTTGTGAATTGGTGAACTAGTTAAAAGGTTAACACGTGTCTGGCTCGACTCCTGAAGTGTGACATTTAGTGGCTTGCATATTAATTTTGTGTGTTTATATTTGTCTCTCAACATTAACTAAATTTTGGCTCTGCGTTGTACTCGAGGGTGAGGTTGATCAATTTACACTCAAAATTTTCCGCAATGCACATAATTTTAGCTTTATGATGTACAACGCCAACCACAACATATACGAAAAGATTCTTTTCAGGAAAATTTTCAGACATACTATGAACATTTTCCTAAAAAGAATCTTTTCGTATGTATTGTGATTGACGTTGTACATTGTAAAACAAAACTATCTGCATAAGGACTTATAGCAAGTATTCAGTCCAAAACTTTTTTTTCGATAGAGTAATTTTGGAAAAGTCCTAACGTTTTTTTGGTCCAAGGCGGCAGTCCTCGAATAAAAAATATTGTTTGGACCTACAAATTCATTCCGCTTTTGGACTTAAATAAAGGCATTTTTTTCCAGGATCTGTTGGCTTTCGAAATGTGAATAATTTGCAGTAGCGAGACTGTTAAGGTTTTTTTTTTAAACATTTTTTTACTTCGCTGCTCATAACAAAATTATGACGTAACCCAATTAGTACGAAACCAATTTCAGTGATCGCCGCAGGAAATGTGGCTGACAAGGCATGTAGCATTGCAGGAAAGTGGGATTGGTTTTATAGAAATTCATCGAAGTCAATGGGGTGTGAGCTCTTTCGTACTGGGAATCTTTCATTTAATTATTTCTCGACTAACCATTTTAAATGGCCAACTAAAGCAATGGAATGGTAGGCACTCAATAAGCTCTTTTACATCAGGCCTTTATTCTGAACAATCATCTGCAGACTTTAAAAAGGGAATTGGAGGGGGGGGGGTTAGTGGAAGATGTTGGCAGTCACTGTTTTAGGCAACTCAGGCCAGCACTATTTTAATTAAACATGGTACTATAGGGGGAAAATTAGCACCGGCCACTAGCCAGCTGGCGATTAAATGCTGTCATTTGGCGACTAAAAATTTAGCAGCAGTGGCCACTTGTCATGACATGCATGACTGCATTTAAGAGCTTCCCACTTTTGAAAACAAAAATTCTGCTAAAATTATTTAATTGTGACTGTTTGATGTAATTCTTAATGCCTTCAAATTAGCTTTTTAAAGTTATTTTTAAAAATTCCAAGCATCTGAATGAAATTAAAAATTGCTACCAAAAAAACCAAAACTACTGATGCCCAGTTTGTTTCAGTGCAGCTGGGGTATGATCAGTTTAAAAAGTAGGCCTAGCCCCCAGCCTAGGAAGGAGTGGAGGGCTCCCACTGGCGACTAAACTTTTGTCATCTGCTGGCCACTGGCCGGTACATCAAAAAGTTAATTTTCGCCTATACATGGTACGCTATTTACCAAAATTTTTTTCTAACCTCCCACACTCCCAAGGGCTAAGATGTCAAAAAAAAATAGCAATGATAGGTCAATATATCGCTTGGAACTCTGGAAGCTGTATTGCAATTCTGGACTAATTACCTATGTTTTTAATGGTTTTTTTTTATTGTCTTCACTTTAATGGTTTTCTAAGTAATCTTATCTACCGATTGGGCACCCAAAATACTTAAGGGGGGAACACATGTGCGCGGATGCTGTAGATAACTGCCTCCAAGTATCGAAGACCTAACTAGTGTTCAAATTGTTCGTTATTGCTTTCAACCAGATTACTCCAAACTTTCATCCACGTACAGTTCTGATTAGAATATAGCCCTGCTGGAACTCGTAACCAAATTTAGTGTGAAAATTAAATTAAAATTTTCAGTGTAAGGAGGAAGGCTAGTTTGACGCGCTTAGATCAATGGTTCTGCTCCTGCTCAGGCTTCCAACGTAGGTTATTCCATGAAAAAAAAACCACAAACAAAAAATTTAAATCAACTTTTTTAAGTTCTTTTTGAGTCCCAAAAAGTGGACCCTATTTTCGAGTTTTTAAATGGAAAAGGTTTATTTGCTGCATCATGGCGACTCTGGAGCAAGTTGCGGTTATCGAATTTTATTTTTGTAAAAGTGCTTGGCAAATATCAATCCACTCTTAGTTTTTATCCACTTCCAAGGAAACTCGCAGATGAACTTCGATCGTTCAAAGTTTGATTTACGGCGTAGGCATTGCGTTTATTGATACAAGTCCTTTGCCGCTGTAGATTATCTACAGTAACTTTAGAAGCAGTAAAATAAATGTGGAATCAACTAACACCGCCAATGAAGGTTTACGGAACTTGGCTGCATGCTTAAGATAGTTGCTGGTTAGTAGACAGCCGTGCTACAGTAAAACAAACTACGTATTCAGCTGGAGTTGATTGTAAAAAGAATTGTCTTCTCACTGCTCCAGGTCTCCCCCCCCCCCCCTTGCATTATTCACGAGAATACGAATCGTTATGGCTGTATGTCTATTTAGTAATAGGTGTGTGTGAGCTCGTAATTTCACATCGAGCCGAGTATCAAGAGTTAGGAGTTAGTTCCCTGTTTTTTCGACATTTTAAATTCGTGTACAGAGCTATTATCACTTTATAGAAAGTGCAGTAGGAAAAAGCATTAGCCCATCGTATTAGTACTTGACATGGTTGTCGCAGCTCCTACTTAAAAAACAAAAATTGTGTTACTTTTTACCTGGGATAAGATTTGGCTCTTATCGCCAGTTTCTCCCTACAGTGAAAAAAAAAAGGGATTCTCGTGTGATTTTAAAAGGCCCTTTCCATGTAAAGTAACAACTTCATGGGGATATATGGTGTCAGAAATCTATTTTTTAATTTTATTGGAGCCCAAGCCAAAAAAAAATGGGGTGGTGGGGGTTAGTATGGCTTGAACGGTAGATCCCATAGTAGTTTATGAAAATGTTCCATTGCGTTATGGAAGATCCACATGTGTGATGGTGGGTGGTATTCTCACTCGCTGTACTGACTGGTGGAGATTTTGCTTGGGGATTCCTTATTCGTCATCAGCCAGATTAGCCTAGTGCAACTGATCTGAACTCACCACTCGAGCATTGACAGCCTGAAGTGTATATTTGACATAATGGTCAGCGGAATTTAATCGGCATGCCCCCTTCCCGAGACAACATATAAGAAATCTTTTTAAACTTTGTCCTCATCTGGATAAAGATTCTAGTTTAGGTTTGAATTTAATAATCTGCTGTAGGCCTGAAACTGCTGGATTTTGACCTTTCCACATCCAGAGTGATAAGGCTTGGCGGCTTTCAGCTTCATCGGTCGTTAGCTCGAGTTTTGCACTGCAGACCTGCCACATAAAATGGTTCATACCCTATTCTAAACAGGTGCATGTAAACGTCATACGACAGAACGTTGTAATTTGCCAATACTTCCTTTGCTTCTATATTTTGCTGTAGCGTTATGAAAGTCTTTCCGTTGGAAACTCCTTTGCCGAGGCTATTGATATACTATAGTATAATGACAAACATGTCAACATTTTATACGGAAACTGTATAAGACCATGGCATGATGAATCCTCGCTGGCTGGCCTGAAAATTTTTTTTTTACCTGTGGTGCAATTTCAAGCAGTTCCATCAAAAATGGAAGACATGTGCCCCTCTCCCCCCTCTCCCCAGGTCTAGCAAGCAGTGGCCCCTCCCCCTCTAGTAACCAAATGACCGCCACCTTGGCGCCTTTGGGAAGAGCATTAATATAATTCTGTTGCATCTGTACAAATTGAAAATTTCCTTGTTTGGTCTGCTGAAACGCATTAACAATTGATATTCAAGTTGCAGTTCCAATCGCCCGGTCAACCATTTCCGTACTCTTGCAGCACATTAGTATTGCTAAAAGGTAATTGATAACGCTTTTCTTGAGGCCTGACATGTTTGCAGCAGCTGCTGTTTAAACGTGCATCCTTAACCAGGAAATACTCAACCTTTAACATTTAATTTTTTTTCCCTTGTATTACAGTGTAGCCCAACCATTAACGTGCAAACGGGGAGCTTTCTTGCTGAGTCCAGTTAGTTGAGCTTTAAACCAGTCCTCGATTTATAGATCGAGCACAAAAGGACAAAAAAAAAGGAAACTTTGCAGAAAACAAATTTGTACACAAAATTGGGCCACTGGTGTTAATTTTATTTTCTAAATTCGTTAAAAAGATGACCATTTTGGAAAATTCACTCGGAATAAAAGTGAGGGGACAACTTGGATGGGCTTAACTCTGTCAACGGATTTGAGCCAATTACTTACACATCAAGTGACCAGCAAATCAAGTCTAATTTATTTCTACCCAAATTCCCTTGAGCAGCAAATCTATTTCAGATCAAGTCCGATTCAAATTCAGGAATCGGTCAATTTCATCCAAATCATTGCTATTTTTCAAGGCAAGCCAGTTCTATTGACTTGCTGTTGATCCAGTCTGAATTCCAGACAATTTCTGACTGATTCAGGAAATAGTTGACAAAGTTCATTCAATTCCACCAAGTCCAGCATAATTTCTGATAAAGTATGGCAGAATTTTGGATTTTGGGGCTGAGATTGGGTATAAATTGTGGAATTGGCCTGAATATGGTGTCTACTGCATATACAATTCATGATAATCAGATCTAGGCAACGCCATTTCCAATGGAGGATGTCGCCGGTCAAATCGACCTGAGCAGAGCTTGGACTGAAATGATCGCCATCAAATCAATACCTAGCAAGTCGTATCATAATTTCGGCAACTACTCAAGTCTGCCCAAACAAAGTCAAGCAGAATTGAAGATTAATAATTGTTCCATCATTCAATTCACAGCCTGTAATTGTACAATGTTGAATCAATTCCAAAAAAGTGGAGACGTTAATTAATTCCAAGTCCTGGATTGACTTGTACCCATCACTGGCGCCCATTATGTACAACTGGCAAAAGTAGCATGCCTACCTTGATCCACAAACGCTCGAAGTAAGGCTTTTAGGCTTATTAAACCGTGGGGGCGGCTACATCAAATTTAGGTAGACGTTGAACATTTTAATTTTACTCACGCCCAGGGGCGTACTGGCCATACGGGAAAACGGGAGGTTTCCCGTGGGGCCTATGCCCTAAGGGCCTGTTTGGGCCTACTCAATTTTTTTTCAAAATGACCAATTCCTATGAAATGCCAGAAGAGAAGGGCCTACATTACCCATTTCCCAGGCCTAAATGTCCCTCCCAGTAGTCCCCTGCTCACGCCTTGTTACAAACGTGACGTGCTAAGTAAATTCCTCAAATGTGTGAAAGTACGCTGTTGAGGCTAGATTCGGCCGCCGTAAAATGCGTGGAACTTGATACTGCGGGGAAACTATAAGTGCTTCCCCCGACCCCGTACTGTTATAGCTTTGTATCTCCCCTCCCCCGGACAATTTATCCTTGCCGCCTCACTGCATTTGCAACGACTTGCGGTTTAATACTTAGTCGTTCACGATTTTAACTTCAAAGATTTCCTAGTGCACTTTTATAATGTCTTCTTCATAATGAATGAGCGCAAGTGATGGAGGGAGCAAAGTTTTTATAGGGGCCTTCTAAACGTTGTTAACAAGGAAATAATGAAGCCAACATTGTTATCGGATGTTTTTTTTTTTAATTAATGATTTTGGAAAGGTTTGGGGGAGGGGCAAAGCTTAACATGCTTCCCTCTCCGTTCTTTTCATTCAGCGCAGATAAAACTGCTCCCGCTCAGGAAGCGAAAGTTTTCAAATTTTGAGGTCATCGCCAGAGGCTAGTGAAACTGAAAGCGGAGAAACCGCATGTTTTCGGTTGTGCCCTCTGGGGGAGGGTGTGGGCTATAACATTTTGTCACGTGGAGCGGGAAACTTGTCTGTTTTGTTAGCCGAGTCGGGGATTGTGGGGAGGATAGGACGGAGTGACACAAACCAGTTGGAGATAAATCTTGGCTTGAAGTCAAGGGGAACGCCTGTTCTGAGCCCAGCAACTCCCGTTTGTAAACACGTAGGCTACTGCCGGCACCTTTTGTTAGTTAAAATTGGCGCGAAAGCAGGATGGTGGCAAAACGTGACTAAATTTCTAATTATACGGGTTGTAATTTGGTGTCTTTTGGGCAGTGCTGGAGCAAGAGGGGGGGGGGGGGGCGAAGGGGGCGGCCGCCCCGGGCGCCGAATGGGGAAAGGCCGCCGAAAATGCTGCATATCTCTCTAAAACAAAATTGAAGTTGTTGAACTTTAATAAATGCTTTTTTGGCAAATTGGTCTTGAAAAATTAATTTGTGAGTTGCAGCAGTAGTTTATTAAGTGCTCTCTGACTGGCCAAAAAACTCACAAGAGCATGAATTTGGCAACAAATACTTAATTTTCGGCCCGGTATTTGGATCTTGTTCACAATAAAAATGTCAAAACACTCAAAAGTTGGAGCTGGTACAAATTGTGGACTTAACACGCCGCCATGTTGGAAAATAATCCAGTATGGCAGCTCACTTTTTTTCTATTTTCATATTTTCATTTCGAAGAGGTCCAAATTCCGGGCCGAAAATTAAATATCTCTTGCAAAATTCATGTTCTTGTTAGTTTTCTTGCCGATCAGAGGGCACCTCTGTCATAAACTAAATACAATTGTAATCCTTCAATAGACAAATATTTTTCTCTCTTGCCAACCTACATGTTAGATTCGTGTGTTTTCAGTGTGTTGACATTATCTCTGTGGTACCGTGATGGATTCATTTTTGGTAGATTTCTGAAGCAATCTGCTGTATAACAGTGATAAAGCAGCGCGCTCAATAAGCTACTGGCCCCAGGCGCTCAAACGCCTTGCTCCGGCACTGCTTTAGGGTGGACATAAATTATTGTGGTCGGTTTACAACAATGTTAATATCACAGTCGGCTAGGTTTCGAATCGTAAGGAATAACCGGGGGGGGGGGGGGGCCCCCGAGACTGTTCCCGAATATATTCACGAATTTGCCATGCCACATTGTAAAAGTGGCATGGCGAATTGGCGATCATTAGTCGTACGTTTTTAGTTTTTGCGCAACATTTAGAAAATTTACTAAATATTTAGCCCGAAATTTGATACGAGTCAAACAAGTATTACCTTTTTTTGAGGGGGGAATTCAATTAGGGATTCGTGGACGCTCCCCTCTTTATTTCCCGGCCCACCCACCCCTCAACCTAGATATCCCCCGGTCTCCCTACAATGCATTCCCCAAGACGAAAAAAACTAGCCTATAAAAGATTTTTTCTAATGTTCAGTTAATTATACTGTGGTTACACAGTGATGCAAGTTCACGGCCCCAGCGATTACGGCTACGAAAATTTGACGGGTCTAGAACTGTGCTTCGTGCGTGAATGATGAATATCCTGAAGCCTCCACTTGTGAGGGGGAAACGTCGATTAGGCCTACCCAATTAAGAAAATTGTCTAAGACTAATAGAAATACGCAATCTAAATTTATCATGTTCTTTAACTAATTTTCATTTTGTCTATCAATTGTAACTTTGTGATCAGTTGATCTGGTCAAAATATTAAAAAAGAAAATATGGAAGACTTTTTGTAATTGATCCATTTTTAATATCTTGAGTAAACGTATCAGCGTTATGAAGTCTTGTTGTAATGGTAGCCGTATACGGTGACATGCAGCCATTAACGGTTATTTATATATTTTTTTGTTCATGTCGGCTGTTCGCTCTATTAACCCACCGTAAATTTGGCTGTGATTTCGTTCATTACTGTCATGAATTATTAATGACAGCCTAAAGGACCGGATGTTTCTATTTTAAGGCGATTTAAGTGGCCCGTTGAAGGGCCCTCATTACACAAATAGCCTATTTACTTGTAACAATGGAAGATATCTCAGTTGCTGGTGGCAAGACTCTCTGAATAGGGCAGTCATTGTCCGGGCTGGGTGGCCTGATGTCAATTTGCTGTTATTGGTGGGGAGGAGGAGGAGACAATTGATTGAGGCATTTGTTATTGTAAGGTTGGAATCTAGAGTGAGCATGAGTGGGAAAAAGGGATCTTAAAGTTTCTCACTCGAAGGCAAGTGATAAAATAAAATACTGAACTGGTGATATTGAACTTGTGTAGCCCAACTGCAAAATTGTCATTTGACATGATATCGGGTTTTCATTAAGTTGAAGCGTGTTATTGGAAGCTTAAGAATTTTTTGGTTGAAAAGTGGGGGATGATATGCTGTGGGCCCATACACTACAGAAGTGCAATTTTTCGAATCATTTGGTCCACATTTTGTGCGCAAAGTACCAAATTAGGGCCATTTTGCCAGACTCCTTAGGAGTCGGAAATAAAAAAAAAAAAACGTGGTTCATATTTTTTTTAATAACTCTGGAATTTCACTGTTAAGCAATTCAACGCACCTGTAAGTGAACCCAGTCAGTGGGAAGTTACTGCTGAACGCCCCCCCCCCTTCTTTTCGTCGCCCAAATATAAGTCTTATCATATTATCCCAGAAAACTCTTTAAAGAAATGAATAACGTGATTTTTTCCCCATAACATTAATGCATTTTTAATTCATTTAACGTTTTTGTTAGCCCTGCCCTGATGGTAGGAATTTAGCCCAAGTCGACTTTTTTTTTTTAATTCTGTAAGAGACAACTAATTTCAATCAGTTCTCGTTTACTTATCTTCTGAGCCTTAATTTTTATTTTATTGCAATAAACGCCGTATTTGTTTATTCTTCACAAATGTTATCTGCGGCGCCCCCCCCCCTCCAATTTGTGCGCCACCGCAGGAGGCGTGAGATATGCGGGGCGTCGGACGAACGTCTAACTGGAAAATCGTCTAATGGGATAATTGTTTAAAATCTGCCTAAATAATAAATCTGGAAAAGCATCTAAACGGAATATCGTATAATGGATATACGTCTAAATGCGGTTTCTGATGTATGTATAGCCGCAGCGAGTGCGGCAGGGATATTAGACGATTTTCCATTATACGAATTTCCTGTTAGATGATATTCCGTTATACGTTCTTCCAATTATGCGATTTTCCAGTTATCCCTCGCCCCAGATATGCAAGTAAGTCTTTCCCCCCCCCCCCCCCCTCACCTTCCCGGCTTTTCTCCTATGTGAGGGTGCCTCCTGGGACCCCAAGCAAAGCGAGCAGCCACACCCCACTGGCCAGCGTCCTCTTCTTCAAACCAAGTCTCCCGAATGACCAAATGTTCTGTGTTTAGTTCGGGTCTAAGTTATACAGGGGTGCGTTAATTTTGGGAATATGGATAATGAATTCAGATTCAATTCAGTTCACAACGAATCTTCACGGTAGGTAAAATCCAGTAGCGTGCACGAACCACCGAGAGGGCAGGGGCAACTTTTGTAAAAGGGTACGTTGAGGTTAAATTTTTCTGGTTTTGAAGGCTTATTCGGTTTCGGCAAATTTGTCACTTTCTGCGTAGCTGAAAAAAACCTCGACTATCCCGAAGAAATATTTTATTTATAAAAAATAAGGGATCTAGTGGGAAAAAGTGAAAGATTTACATTACAAAAACAGTTTTTTTATGCGTGTAATGCAGTCAGCAAAACTGGTTTTGTAAAAAACTTTTCAACGGCACTTTACAAGGCCAGAAAATGCTGGAAAATAGCAAAAATGCGTCAGCTTCTGGGGCTTTGCTGGGGAGCTCGCAGCGCGCCCCCAGACCCCCTAGTTTTTATTGGTTTCTGCCTACACACAATTTGGCTAAAAGACTAGTGTTGCCCCATCAGTACAACCCCACGTACAGCACTGCTCATAGTTCGATTTTTTTTTTTATGTTAATAGTTAAGCCAGTAACAAAATGGTGCCCTTTATTAAAGTCGTGCCCTTTTGTGATAGTGGACCTTCAGTCATATTTCCTAAAAAAAAAAAAAAATGCGCTGCCCTAAGTCCCGGGTTGTCCTCTCCACCTTACTGGACTTTTTTCTTCTAAACTTCTAGTAAAGGCTCAAAGTTAAGATAGCAATCTTACTTCTTGCAAGCCTGCGCTGGGGCCCTGGCGGTAGCTGCAGTATTAGTAGCTGCAACTACCACCAGAACCCCGCGTAGGCTTGAAGGAGATAAGATGCGACATCTAGTTAACTTTATAATCTATGGTTAAACCCAGTTCATGCATACGGTGACCTTTGAGGGCTTTATCTTAGCATTGAATCACTTCAGAATGCTGAAGAACGTTATTGCTTATCAATACAGAGCCGGTAGAGGGGGAGATGTCTGACGTGACTCATAATTGCACCCATGAGCCATATCCTCTTTTCAAGTGGGCCAATTGTGCCTGTAGGCTGCTTGGTTACAGCTTTTTTTTTTTTTTTGTTTGCTGTTGGAGTTTACGTTCTTTTAAGAGTGCTTGCCTGCTTGCTGGCTGGGAGTCAATATTATTTTGTGTGAACTTTCTTTTGTAAAATGATGTTTTGTAAGCAACTGGTTCGTGCTGGCGAATACCTGTGGGGGAAAAAATAGTAGGTTGCTTTTCAAAGGAGTAAAACTGCTGAATACTTCGTGGTCTTGTTTGGTATTGCGAAAGTACGAATAAGATTTAATAAAGCTTTTAAATTGAGCAGTAACAGGGTTCTGTAATTCCTGGAGCTGTTACAGTTAACGATTTTCTAGGAATAATTTTTGTTTAATATGTTGATGATTTCGAAGAACTTCACAGTTCGGACTTGGAGCAATTTCGAGTTGTACATTTGTATTGAGTTACCCTGGCACCGACTCACTGGCTGGACACTGAGGCTTTTTTTGTCGTGGGGGTTAATTTCAATAGTTGTCAGTGGCGCCAACAGGTCTACGTAGTAAATGCATACTTTTGTTGCCCAGAGCCAATGATGTGTAAATGACTTTCGTTGTGGCGGTTAGGATTTTATCAAACTGCCTCATCTCGCCTAAGAAATTGGCACTGATGGCATTACTGATGGTATAAACGACAAAACTGAAGAAAGGTTTGGTAACCTAGTAACGTAATTACCAAGATGGCAGAGTAAAAGCCGAGCTCGGTGGGATGTTAACACGCTGTAACTGCATGGTATTGTTGAATATGTATTTAGGTAGTATAATTCCAACCAGAGGTGCGTAAAAAAAAAAATTGGTGCGGCGTAGCATTCACATGCCACAATCTACATGAGCATTAGACGATCACAGGGCCATTCTTGAAAATGCCAATGGGGTATCTGAGGTCCGACTCAAACCCCTCATCTCTGGCTTGTGCTATCCATCAGCCCACCTTGCCCACACATAATAGCGTCACTTGTTTTAAGTCAAAGGAGGATGAGGTACATCGACCCCACCTCTCCAAACCATTTGTTCCGACCTCGGGACGTCTTATCTCGTTCATTTTTATGTGTAGCATCATGATACTTCTCACTATAAGACTCTTTAATAACCTTGTCTTGCACAGTGGCAACGGTCTGTAAGTGTCTAGACGTCGTTGTGGATAAGACTTTTATCAGAAATGTCTCATCTCTCAGAAGAAACTCTTGCAGATGTCTAACCTCTGACCTGGCAATGGAATAATATGTAGTGATAAGGGAAGCAGCCGTCTGATGAGTTTGCTGTCACGTTGCACGGTGAATTAATTTCGTTACATAATTATTTAAAATGGGATCATGCGAGTAGATGCTTTGAAGTAGGTCTACTTTCCGACCGGATTTTCTTAAGGCACTCTGCTTAGCTTTTGATTTGTGGGGTGTTGAATTTCGAGCTTGTTAGCCATTACAAAGTGCACTCTGTTGCTTGGGTGAACGATAAGTTCTAAAGTTTCTTTGAAATACTGTGAGGCAGGCACTCGTGACTGAATGTTTCCATGTAGCTTATCAGTGTTTACTGTAAACTTGGGACCCATGGTGGTTCTCGTGGTGACCCGTAAAGAAACTTGTGGTTAGACGTGCAGTGCTATAGGGTTTAGTGGTTGAAGGCCTTTATTGGCCTTGTTAATCTGGTAGGCTAGTTGGTCTACTTTAATAATCCATCATCTTAAGTATGTTGGATGAGTTGCATGGTCAGAGTAGTAGCCTATCAAACTCCATGCAGCTATGGAAGCTATTCTGGCTTCTTCTGGACATTCCCGCAAACTAAGCAATTTTAAATAAATACAGATGCAAACCAATTTACGTTGCCTTTTGGCCTTAAAAGTGCATTCCTCCCAACGCCATTTTTTCTCGATCCTCCACATCAAGTTGATGTCCCCAAAGGTATATTTCCTTACCGTTAGTCAATCCCTTGGTAAAAAATCTGTTTTAAAATCTGGCGTCTAGGAGATTTTCTGTTGAGTAATAATTAACTATTTACTGCGTCCCGCAGTATATGATGCTTTGTGCACGTACAATAACCATGACGTTTCATCTGTGTGCATGTACTACTTTTCTAATAATTACCTTGAGATCAAAAACCGAAGACTAATGCGGTAAAAATTAAAATTAATTATTCCAATAGATTGTCGAAGCAAAATTATAAGACACTAGCCTAGAAAATTATAAATATGTGTTAAAATAAGAATCATTCCGGTTTGCGACGACGCAATTAATGCGTTCATGCTGGTTTGTTTATTAGGCTTAATGCCAACTGAGACGGGAGCTGCGTTCTTCGCAGCTACAATCTTAGTTGACGTTTGTGATGCTGTATGTGCGGTTGGCGATCAGCGTGTGGCTGTTATAAGGGCAGGCCGGGCGTCCCTTTAAATGTGTTACATTGTGTCCTTTTTGTTCACCTGGCGTGACACGCAAACAACGGCCCTCCAATGCAGATTGGAAGTGTTTGATTATTTGTTCAGAGTGGTCCACAAAAACGGACGATCCAAGAGTCCCATCTTTTCTAGTTAGCACCCGTCAGAACCAGGGTAGGACAGAAATCAAATCTAATGAAACGGAAGATGTCTGTCCACTCCTGGTGCTGAGGGGTGCTAACTAGAAAGTTATACATTTTGGGTCGTCATTTTTTTTTTTTGTGGACCACCCTGTACATGTGCGCACGTTAATTGCTGTTTACGGATGTTTCTTTTTGGCTGTGTCGGTATGACTGAGTTGTAGGACTTAAGCCTAAAAAACCATGGGCTCAATTCATGCTCACGTTGCCTTTAGTCCAAAAGGCAACGTAAATAGGTTTGCACGTGTATTTATTTATCACTTAGTCATTTGGCTTTCCGTCCAGTTTATTACATAATTTAGGTTTCCCACTCATCTCCCCAGGTTTGCCATCTACATATATAAGCATTATTTTGCTTCAGAAGACCTTAAGAGAAAAAATATTTTTAATGTGGTTTGCTTCACGTCTGCCGTCACTTGTTTAAATTTGGGTAAGGACGTGGTTGGGAGGGAGGCCGTTTTTTCAACGCTTTAAAACTGCCCTTTTCTATAAATGTAGGATGTCCAACTTATTATTGAATAATTTTTTTGCACGTTGTATTAGTTTTACGGTATTTGGAAACTTTTTTTCGTAATATTAAAACCTGTTATCATAAATATAACGCGGCAAATTCTAACTTTTAATTTACTATTCAAAACTCTTTCCACGTGTCTCAAAAACGTGCCACGTGGGTACTACAGAATTACCAGCTACTAGTTTTTTTTATGATCTGCAGCAGAAGGCAATGTTTAAACGAGCTTTAGGAACAAGTTCATTTTTAAATGTAGAAAGTGGGTGGAGCAAAACGTGTCACAGGAAATAAAGGTGGTAATATAAAGGAACATGCGTGATTCACTCTAATAATGCAATCAACATAAATGTCTTTGTAAACAAAAATTCATGTATGAGTTTTACTGCTAATTAAAAAAGTCCCTTTAAAAATGGTGGACGGCCTCCGGCCATTTTTAAACACAAAACTGAGGCTGTTAAATATTTTATTATAAAACACCAGGCTACAGGGTAGTCGAGGATACGCAATTATTTAACTTCATTACGGTTCTTGCTATTTAGGTACGTAAGTAACTTGCAAGTCTGCTTTCAGTGTAGTAAATTGGTCGACTGGCTGAACGAGGACAGACTGATCCCTTGTCTACTCCATTGAATTTGAGGTAGCAATGGAGAGTTTCTGAATAAACGGAACTATTGTGATAGGGCATGGTTGGGGCATACTCGGGGCACCGTTGAGCTATGCTTTCCATCCCACTTCCTTATTCTACCAGTCCTTCGGAAACTGCTGATCTGTGAAAATGTCTGGGCATGCCAAGGCAAAAACAGAAATAGTAATCCGATGAAAGGTTTGCGTTCTTAACGTGATTGAATTCGGCCCTCTCATCACAAATGGTTCTTTTGGGAGTCTCGATTGGTGAAATGTCTGGGCAGTCCTTCCAAGGATGTAGAAAACTTCTAAATCCAACGCAAAGGGACATGTTATCTGTTGAATTTGATCACTTGCAGGCTTGTGAACCTAGTGTCTTTGTAAGTTTTGTTTTAACTGTCAAAATAAATATAAAATTAGTAATTTGTACTTGAAAAGTTTTTTTGCTTAGTTTTGTTTTACGCCTTGCTTTATGAGCTTTATTAATACTCGTGTTTAGGTTAAGGTGTTGTTGAGCAAGAAGTAAGCTAAGAAGAGATCCTGCTGGCTGGCGTGGCAAGCGCAGATAAGTTAGAAACCAGCTTCCCAAACAAACATGACGCTGAACAGAAACCCAGCTTGTTTGGATCTGCAATGCAACCCAGATGTGGCCGATGATTGAGTTTCATAGCATGGCTTCTAGTATCTGGTGCTACAAAGTAAATTCCCTCTTTACGCACTTGAAATCTATTAAAAGTAGGTAGCTAAAAGCGAACTCTTCGAATTGGAAGACTCGTGTTGAACACAACGTAATAGTGTGGCACGTGCAAGAGTCCTTAAGTCCAAAGAAGCCCAAATTTTCCCCCGAACCTAGGCCTGCCGTCAGTCATGTTGGGGAGTGTTGTGCAAATTGCGTATGCCATGCACAATGGTATTCCTTCCTAATGCTTGAAGACCATAGCCTGTGGTGTTGCTTCAGTGTACAAGGTACACCACCATGCTGCAACAATTATCACAATGTTTGGCAATGTTGCCGTTTAACTTATGTGAAAAGCTTGGATATCAAATAACCTTTGGTGGTGGCTGGGAGTATGGAGGCATTTGTTAGTTGCTGCTGTCCAATACACAAACCGTTAGTTGCCAAATAAAATTGATCCATAGAACATAGCAATATTTTAAATAAAGCAAGTAAAAAAAATATTGCATTCCTATAACTCCAAATAATGGTTTGGGGGGAGGGGGCTCAGAAGGGATATATATTAAAACGTGCGATAAATACAATTTTTCTTTACCCATTTAAAATAAACATTGGTCACAGAGAAAAAAAACTTAATCCCAAACTTGCTGTTTTTGCACTGCATTAACTATTCCAATGCTATTTAAGAGTACCTTGACTGTGGAGTGGCCATTCAAAATATGGGATGGGTGTGATCCTTGTTGTGCTGGGTGTAAAAATAACTAGATTTGTAGAAGCCACCTCTGTTCGTTATAGAAAACGTGCCCTTTTAATCGCTAGGTGGAGTCATTTTATTGGGTTTGAAGATGCCGACGTCGTGGCTCGAGACACTACTTAAGAGGTTAAACCAACGGAAATTTTGGTAACCAACTTAAAAATAGTGTAAATTAAAAACCAGTACCTCAAACAGTTTTCAAATGATGCTTAAAACTGCAGAATCGTACACATTGACCCGCATAAGTTGAGCACCAGTGCTTGCCGTTAACCATAGATTACACAATTTTTAGATAGCATCTTGCTAAATCAAGCCTATGCGGGGTCCAGCGATAATTGCGGCTGCTTGCTAACATCTCCGCTTAGCTTTCGAAGCTGAATGAAGGAAAATCGTACTAGCCGCAACTTCTGCCAGGGTCCTGCATAGGCTTACAGGTAAGATACGAACTTCAATGTATGTTATTACTGTAAAAATTTGCAAGCAAACAGTTTTGACCCAATAGGCCCTAGTCAAACTCTGCTCGATACCCTGTCGATGTTTCTCTTGCAAACTCTGCTCGATTCGGCTCCTTTAATTAAGATTATTTTGCTCGCATTCCCTACTTTAAGTTTATTTTAATACTTCACTATGCCAAGGCAGGCTTATTATTGAAGCGGTTCATTCTTAACCTTTCTAAAGACTAATTTCCGTTTAACTTCCGTTGATTGCAATTGCTGGGCTTGGAGCTTTGAAGTGAATGAAATAAGTGGGTTTGGTTCATTGTAAGAAAAGAAAAGATGTTGAATTTGGCGTCGTCGCAGTTTTTCCAGACGCTTCAACCCAGGTCTATTAGACGTCGTGGAAGCACACAGCCACTATAGAAAAGGCTGGTTCATATGAATAGGACTGTTGAACACCTGGCTATAAAATTAAGTCTGGTCTGTCTTTTCTCTTTTTCCAGACTGTCGTGGTTTTACTAAAGAGCTTCGTATAATTTTACTGAAGGAATAGCACAAACTGATATTTGTCAGCTTTGTACGTTCCAAATTGAAAGGGAAAGAAAGTACGTTGCTAAATAGTTATTAACTTAAAGCAACATACCGCCTGACGATCCCATCCGCGTATTTACTACAGCTAAGGTCAACTGAGACGGTAGCTTCGTTCCTTGCAACGATAACTTGGCTACTGTCTCAATTGGCATTGCGCTCAATAGTCCAGCCAGCGTGAACCCATTTATTGTCACCACAAACCGGAATGATTCGCGTATTTTAAAATCACAATTTATAATTTTCTAGGCTAGTGTCTTATAATTTAGTCTATTAGATTTTAGATCTCGTGGTAATTATTAGAAAATTAGATGTGCACACAGATGAAACGTCATGCTTATTGTACATGCGCATTGCATGATTTAGTGACGGGTCGTTAGTAAATAAAGTTCCATTATATTCAACAGAAAATCTCCTAGATGCCACATTTTAAAAAGGATTTTTAGCAAGGGAAAGACTAACGGTAAGGAAATAGACCTTTGGGGCCGTACTTATGTGGAGGATCGAGAAAAAGGCGCTGGGAGGTATATCCCTTTAATCCTATACTGAGTTCGGACGTTTTGATAAAATTCTTCAACTTTTCTAGTTTTGTGTGCGATATCATGACTACAGCACCAAAGCTGAAAGTTGTTGTGTGTCAAAAAGGATGCACTTTGGGGGGAAAAAATATTGGATCGCGCATCTAATAAATTGTCCCATTTTACTTTTGTTTTAAGAACTTGGAAAAGTTTATGCTGAAAAACTCAAATCGGAATTGGTGAAACCGTTCAATACTTGGTATACCTCGAACTTTTTACATTGGCATTGTATATGTCGATTTTCTCTTTAGTGATATTTTATTAACTGGTTACTGTGAAAGCCAAGGTAAAAGGGATGGAAATTAGTTTGCAGACGAGCTGGCCACAGGTCAATGGCTTCGGTTGAGGTCTGCAAGTGAAGTGCACTTGTCTTTGCGCGTGCCATCCGCAGCTGGTGTTGGGTTATCGTTCGTAGGGATTGGTGTTAATATCGCCAGGCAGAATATTATTGCATACCAGCTGAACAAATACGATACTTGGAACATGGTTGATACACAGCCTCTTTTGCATTAATGGGACTTAATTGTTTTGAAGGGGGGGGGGGGGCCCCGGTCCCTCTCACGGAAGTGTCCATAAAAATACACAACCCTAAACTTTTTTTTTTCCTCTGGATTAAAAATTCGTTTCTGATTTCTGATATTTTTTAGAAGAACTTAAAATTAGAATAAAACCTAAAACCTTCGTTTGGTGTAGCCATGATGCACTATATTAAATAGCTGCCTAGTACATCTTAGATCCGAACAAAGGTTGAAATTTGTTTTAATAGTTTCTCACATATTTCGAAAATATAAGACATATTTTTCGGAATCTTTTGAGATTTTTTCTTTTTTGAATCTCGCCACTGCTGCATTGAAAGAAAAAATGTAATTTAAACAGCGATCTGTCGCAACGCGAATTGTGATCTGCGTTTACTGGCCAGTAATACATAATTTCCGGCTAGCGTCGTAATTTAATGGAAGTACATAGGTTAATAAAATAAAAACTGCTGAAGGAGACATGATGTCGTTGTTGTATGCTAAATGTGGGCCATCCTATAAAGGGGGGCAGTTGCATAAATATTTTTTCTAGGATGGGGAGGGCAAATTTTATACCCCCTGCTTGAAGACTTGCTTCATTAATAATAATTTTGTACGAATACCTTTCTTGCTTTGCATAATGTATGGCGCGATCAAAAAAGCTGAGGATGTTTCTAACCCCTCTCCCCCTCCCCTCCCCTCTCCTCTAATTTATTACCACTGAAGCGGAGAGGGAAGCCTCGCCACGGCAGGAGCTAAAATTATGTCCAAATTGGATCCCCTTATCTCCTTTCAAGTCTCAGCCCTAAACTACTATACTGACCGATAGGGACTCAAACGCACTTTTCGTAGCATTGATAGTGTTAAGGAAAATCGGTCAACGAGCTAAGGGCACGTTTAGGCAACAACTCGCTTTTGCATTCTCGCAGCTATAAGCTAGAAATCACCTAAAATTCCAACATGACGGCGGTTTTATGTCTGCCGCCTCGCAACGAAAACAGCAAATAACGTGAGTTTAGAAGCGTTTGGGAAAATTGTTTCGTCGCGAGGAATTCTTTATATTATTGACACGGATTATAAGACTGCAAGTATTTACTCAAACGATGTCGGATTTAGCTAATCCATTTAGCGTTGTTACCATGACAATGTCACCTTTGCCATCGCGATTGAGTTCTAGCTGCGAGAATGCAAGGCGAGTGGTTGCATAAACGCGCCCTAAGGGTTGACCAGTTCTGTCAGCATCCCGTTGCCACGTCCTTCATATTTTTTTTGCTGCATCCCACGGAATTTGCCGCATCTGATGCGAGTCAATGTAACCTTTACGTAAAAAAAAACGTAAACTGCTTTGCTGCTTTGTGAAT
This sequence comes from Lithobius niger, assembly GCA_023313725.1. Taxonomy (NCBI): domain Eukaryota; kingdom Metazoa; phylum Arthropoda; class Chilopoda; order Lithobiomorpha; family Lithobiidae; genus Lithobius; species Lithobius niger. The sequence continues at coordinate 61,783 of JAHWFP010233506.1, read as the reverse complement.
AAAATGAAGTATATGACTTTAGGTATTTACTGTAAAAAAAATTCTGATAGTTGGGGGAGGGGGGGGGGGGGCGGGTTGAGAATTTTCAAAATGTACCGATATCTCAACCCAAATTTCTCCAAGGTATTAAAAACCTTGCCATTTAAAAGCCTTGAGTGTTTGTTCTTTTGCCATTTTTTTGGCAACATTTCTCTAAAATCTCATTAAAGTTGGAGTTGGAGACACAAAAAAAAAACTTTTAATTTCCCACTTTCTCTTGCTCGTAGTAGTTGGGACTATGTCGTTGGGACTTATACTCTCCCCTGTTCTTTAACGTGCAGTAAGTTTATCGCAATTGGCCTTGAGTGTGAAGCATCCCGACACCAGCTCAACTATGCGCGCATTGAGAGTATATTAACTCTTGTGGACCTTGATCTGTAAGCCATTACGGGGCATGAAAGCAAGCCACTGCACATAGTTGACATGGTATTTACCAGGGTTGATTTTTTTTAACAAGGTTTTTACCTCTCATTGGGAGTATTTAAAAAGAAATAAGCTCTTCATTAACATAGTCAGCTGATGATACATGTAAAATCTTATTGAAACCGTCTGCAATGCAGAGTTCAGAATTTCCTGATGTAAAGTTTTAAATACATTATATCCCATGTATAAGACATTTACTTGTTAAGTCCCGCTATTCTGTAATCTTGGTATAGAAAGCATACAGAGGTACGGGAAATCGGTCAGGGCTCAAAAACTAGCCGTGTAGTTAGCCTTACCCACGACATTATCAAAGCAACTTAGTAGAGTAAAGGTTCCCTCTTCGTAGGTATTCGACAGTAATTACTAATGCCGTCCAAACCTGTTTTCCCAAGGCAATTCCCTACCATGGAACAAACTAAAAAATGAAGTACTTGTTGGTTACTCAATCAAAAATTTCGTAATGTACACAATCAAGATTAAACTACATTTGGCCAGTGTTGTAACGGCAGATGCAACACTTGTGTACTTACTGAACCTGATGGTGTAGATATTGGGATTGATTTGAAAATAGTGTTATCAGCAAGTCCTTGACCTTTGTTAATTCCATTGTTCGTATTATCTAGAACTATGGGAAAATATCAGTAAAACAAACGTTGGAGTTGATTGCATAATTCGGTGACACCTATACAAATAACTGTATTTTGGACAATGACCATAAACTTTGCATACAAGAATAATTGGCCAAATTGCTAGGTAGACATAATGTTTACCTTTATCCATGTGTTGCACATAAGGTTTTGCCTCAATTTGGTTAAAGTTGAATGTTTCATGAACTCTTTTAGATGAGCTTTAAACGTTTGGAGTATCTTTTTTTTTTTTTTTTGTAACTTCATACTGGATTTAAGAGCCCGTGTTAACTGGTCAGTGTGGACTAGCAAGTGTTTCATAAACCTTGATATCTAACAAACCATATCTTGGATTATTTTTCTGATTTATAATGAAAATTTCTCCAGTTAGCTAGAGGCATAGAGGTGCATTTAATTGGGTGAGTGGAATCTCAGAAATGAAATTCCTTTACTGTTTTTTTTCCTTTCTAAATTCGTAATTTTTATTCCTGTCAAATCCAAATATTGTCTATTTTGCCTCACTATATAGCAATTGATAAGGCTTCTTTAATTTAAATATATTGTGTGCAGCATTTTCTGTATTATGAAATAATTAGTTATCTTTTGCCTTTCTCAAGTGACTGTGCGAACGAACGATCATTTAAACAAATGTAATTTTTTTTACTATTGATATAATTACCAAATTAAAACCAGCATTGTTTTAAGTTTTAGATGTTCAGTTTGACACTGACATCTAGTGGCAATAAAATGGTAGGCATACCAAAAATTAAAATAATTCGTTCTTAATCTAGACACGCTAGTGTGACGGTGCCAAGTGGACAACATTTTATTGTTAGAGCTAATTATTGTCGGACGGAAGCTCACTAGCAGACAAGTCTTTTAACTGTAACAAGCTTATACCTGATTTCAGCACACTGGTGTAAACTCCCCATGCGGTACTTAGTTGTCAGAATACATTGTGGCTGCAATTAAGAGGCAGCTCACAAAAACAAATCCCTGGGAGTCTTTCATTGCAAGAGAGTTGGAAACAAAATGTACATCGTGAGCACAGGGTCCAACCAAGGAGCAATCTTCTAGTTTTCATTTAACTTTCAAACTAATTAATCGGTGCGAAGTATCACTCCCTTCAAAAGCGACCCTTTTGGAAACTGGCGGCTTGGTTTTGGATGAATATCGCAACTTTCATAGGACTGAATGTACAAAAGGTCACTTATTTTCTGGAGGACATTTTTTTTTTTAAATGTCTAAAATGCTGCGTGCGGCGATTGTCAGTAGCAGTTTTTTTTTAACCGCTTCAATGTCAAAAGATAAAAAAGCGAGCACGTGACTTTGAAAAAGACCTTTGTGTATGTCCCAGGGTTTAGTATTTAATGATCGTTGTTACAAAACCTAGTAAAATGTATCACTATCAAGTCTTTTTCCAACAACAAAAAAGAATTTCTGCTGTCGTACATACTTCCGGTTGGGTGAAGTGTGTCAACTCTAGGGATGAAATGTCAGCTGCAAATAGCTGAGGAAGTGTTTGATGATCAGACAAGTGGCGAGTTAATAATCAGATGTGGGGAACAAAACTATCTACTTTTATGTAATTATATAGTAGCTCCTACTACTGGAATAGAATAACACCTGAACAATTTAACCAGAGCAAGGTCGAGGTTGGAATATCCTGCATTTGCTACTGCTTTATTTACCTTGCAGAATTTCCTTTAATTTAAATAAGGTTGTTGACATTAGGGGATACCGTTCATTTTTAATAACTAAAACGGTCTATTTTCTGTGCCCTTTGCACTTCATAAGATATGAAAGGGAGGAGGTTAGCACCCCCCCCCCCCCTCAATCTGAAATTGTTTTGTGGTGGAGTTTTAACACCACCGACTTAAGTTTTTCCAACAGGTTGGATGCTTTACATAAACGTTGTGTGGTGGTCTCGTATGCTGGGCGAAAAAGCTTCATTAATAACTTGTAGGAAAAAGGTCGAGAAAAAAAGGTGGAAAGAATAGTTTCTTGGGTGTAACGCCTTACCTGCCAGGTGAAATTTGAGCCAAGGCAACTGACACATATAACAATATCAACCGAAAAAGCCAGAAAATTTTTTTTTTCCATTTTCTACCCCGTGGCTTTTTTCCATGCATGTTTAAAGCTCTAACGAGAGTTACATGTTGTTGGGCTTGTTCCCTGTAAAATCTGGCCATGTTGGAAGCTGAGCAGCTTTATTTGAATAAGTTGTTGATCAGTGGTGTAACTTCAAAATAGAGGCCCGGAGGGGAGCCCAGTGGAGGGCCCCTCTTCACACACGAAAAATTCCTGTTTTTACCACACAAGTCTTGAGCCCAGTGATGGCCACCTTCATAAAAAAAAAAGAAATGCCGTTTTGTCGTGCAAAGAGCAAGAGCCCTGTGGGGGAACCACCCCCCCCCCCTTCATAAAAAAATTGCATTGTTTGCCACACAAGGCGAGAGCCTAGTGAAGGGCCCCTTCATAAAAAAAATGCAGTTTTTGCCACGCAAGACAACAGCCCAGTCAAGACCCCATTTACAAAAAAAAATGCAGTTTTTGCAACACAAGGCGAGATCTTATTGGAATACAACTCCCAACCTCTCCCCACTCCACAAATAATGATAAATTATATTTTCGTCATAAAATATAACTTCACGGGCCTGCAGAGGAATAATTTTACAAAAAAGGTTTTTTTCCCCCTGAAAAATCGCAAAAAATAATTTAATAGGGGTCGGTGGGGTCCCCCAAAGTCTGTGGGCCCGGAGGTAGTTGCCTCCTCTGCCTCACTGCAGTTACGTCACTGTTGTTGATTAATAAAGGTCCTTGAAAAAATTTTATTGGTCTTGGAAACGTCCTTAAAAAAATTAATTTTGGATAAATGTCTTTGAAAATGCGTGAATTTTTGTGTGTAATCTTGTGCGCTCTAATTATATATCCACTTTTTCCATTTTGCATCCACTTGTTCAGTTTTGCTACAATTGGCCCACTGTTTTGTTATGTAAGTGTAAGCCATATTTAATTATTGGGAACACTCGTATGCTCAAACACTTTAAAAATACAAAACATACTAAGTATAAACAAGTGAAAGTTATTAAAATAGCCAATCTCAAATGAACGAACGACCACGACTGGTATCTGACAAAACGGAACAAAAACACATTCACAAGTGGCCTTAAGAAAATAGGTTTCAAAAGGACTTAAAAGCCATCGAAAATTTGCGGGGTACCAGTTGTGTTTGTTCGTTTGAAATTGATCATATTTTAACAACCCTAGAGCCATTCTGAAAACTTGTCGAGCTAGAAGCATACTTTTAATTTAAGGGGTCAATCATTAAATACATTAGAAAGTTACACATGGCTACTATTTGTGGTTGGTTCCGTGCTTGAACCAGCATGCTTGTTATGAAAGTGTTAGGTTTTTTTCCTTAATGATTTTTCATTTTCTTTTGTCTACAGGTGTTGGCTTGGTCACACGGAAGATGGCCAATAATGCCACACCAATTACAGAAATTTCTGTCAACGGCGATGAATTTTACATCAAAACCTCTACCACCTTTAAGACGACGGAAATCAAATTTAAACTGAACGAAGAATTTGAGGAGCAAACCGCTGATGGCAGGACGGTTTCGGTGAGTTTGCTGGAGACTTATTCTACTAGTGATTCTAGAAGATAATTTAACATTTTAAGAGTCGAAAGTATTACGGAAAAAACCTTGGTAACGTTTCATTCTGCATTGTTAGAAAATAGATCTGAAAGTTTGGCAGCTTCCCTGGTGGCACGTCCCGCTGCAGAAAGTTGGCACGAACGGTGTGCCACGCTATGTGAATATTTAATGTAGCAATGACGTAATGAAAAGAGGGCGAGTTACGGATGGACGGGTATGACATTGCCTTACATAATACCCTGTATTAGTACTTCACAAGCCACTGTTAAACTAATAAAGGATTAGCTAACAATGTGACCTGCCTACTGGGTGCACTGTTAAACAATTTTGAATAGTTAACTCTTATTTGGTTGGCATACAGCTTGTATGCTCATGGGTATGCTTGTGGGTGGATCATCCAGTCCAGCAACACTATGCTGCATTCTTATATGCTAAATTGCAGTGAAGCCAATGCCTTATGCTTCCGTATAAATAATTGTGAATGTGTGCTGGTGGCAAAAAATTAATCCTAAATTTGAATTTTAAAATTTCGTTTTTGTGGTGCTAAAGAGAGCCAGTAATCGAGATGAGCATGTATTGTGTTAATGCTGTAGGTCCCATTTTTGCCCTCTGTACTGGGACTGCAGCTACGTACTTGTACTTTACATGGACAAGTTTTATGATGATTAATATAGTGAAACAAGATCATTTTATCTTATTCACTGGAAAAGATTCAACTTTTATTTTAAAATCCGTTTATTTAATTTTCAAAATCAAGATACCGACCCTACTCAACAGTATCTTGCAAATTTTCTATAGGCATCTTTAGGCTCTTCTAAGGTGTTACAGAAACAAGCAGAGACGTAACGAATGAAAAGTGGACACCTTAGAAGAGACTCGTGGCTAGATATTGAATTTGAAAATGTGCGAGACGAATGTAGCAAGTTTTTAATATGGCATGTATTTTACTGTTATCAAAAGTAAGTTTTGTTATATTCACTGCATGTATTTCTTTTACTAACCTTTCTTTTTTTTTGCCTTTGGTGATGGTGCTGTGCAGGGTGTAAAGTATTCTTCCGTTTCTTTTTATTTTCCCCTTTATATCCTATATTTTCCTACTTTGGAAAATTGTTCTGTTTTTCAAATAGTTCTTCACATTTTTTTTTCTAACTTTTCTTTCACAATTCTTTTTCCATCATGCTGCACAAAGTTGCTTGAAGCTAAATAAAATTTGCTTTTCTTTCACAATTCTTTTTCTATTTATACTGCACAAGTTGCATGAAGCTAAATAAAATTGCTTTTCTTTTCCAATTATACTGCACAAGTTGCATGAAGCTAAATAAAATTGCTTTTCAATTCTTTTTCCTTTTGTACTGCACGAAGTTGCATGAAGCCAAATAAAATTAGCACCTAAAATTGGAAGTTCCCCAGTTAGAGCAGTCGTGCTTTACAGCCTGTGATGCGCTTTCTTTTCAGACCACAATTACAAGGGATGGTAACAAACTGATCCAGGACCAGAAAGGAGAGAAACCAACAACGATTGTACGAGAATTTGATGGTGACACCATGACAATGGTAAGCTTTCATACCAATCTTGGGAAGGTAACCCTACGTTTCCATGTATCAAATGGAGTCTTTCACTTTTGAGACTTGGTTTACTTGGCTTTCAAAACAAGTTTGAAAAAGCACTCTAACACTATGCTTAAAATGTATGGGGGTGGGGGAACGAGACCTTCCCTGGCACAGTTCCATGATGCCACACTGCTTGTTTTGCCAAATGTCAATTCCACACTTATAGTAAGTAGTACAGGCGAATTTTCGATGAACATCTATTGTTAGATCACTGACGTCTAGCATCAACTATAGACACATGCTACGCGATTTCAAATTTTTCTCACCATAGTCAATGTTGACAGTGGCTCATTTTTCCTCTTGGCTTTGTCTTGCTGAATGAGATAACGAAAGGCCCGAAGTGAATGCAGGAGTAACTAGTTGGGCAATTCATTGGTGTCCATGTTGAAACGAAATGGGGTTTTCTTGCCACCTGTGTTGAAGCTAAATGAGAAGTCTTTGGTGTTTGACTAAAGGAGAGTGTTTTCCCAAGCAATGATGTTCCAAGTCTTGAGCATGCGTAGCCACTCGGGTTTGTTTTATCTCCTTGTTGAGGGCGACAACACACGGAGTGGCTATGCATGCTCAAGACTCTGGATACGCCATTGCTTGGGAAAACTCTCTACGAAAAGTGCCTTTATGGTCACCAGTGCCCGTGGGTTTGTCCGAGAGGGCTCCTCAAGTCAAAACACCAACGAATTGCCAACTAGTTACTCCTGAACTTTCTTTTGTACTGGAGGTGGCGTATCCTTCAGCAAGATGATACTGAGGAAGCCTTTGTCAACAGCAACTTGTGTGATGTAGCAGTTAAAGGAAATTTGAAATCTTGCAGCATTATGTCTCCTAAAGTTCATGTGTTTAGTGTGCCTGGTGAAAATTAAGATTGTTGCCGTTTCCAACAATAGCGAAGTCCATCGAAAAGTCTCCCTGTGACTAAAAGTGTAGAATTGACATTTGACAGCGTGTTTTTACAAACTAGTTTAAATTTTTCACCCAAGTTTAAGCATTCTTCCTCACTATTTCACAAGCAGCGCCATTTTGTCAGAATTAAAACCTGATACTGAAGGATTTTCTTTGGAATAGCATCACGGGATGTGATATACGTGGCAATTATTTGGAATTTTTGTTCTGATAAGGTTACAGGCCGTAACCTATAACTCAAGTTCTAGAGTAAAGGATAGAAAAGTTGGCATTGCGAATTTGGGGAGGTTTATTGTGAAAGATTACCAAAATTAATAAAATTTCCACTTAGAAGGTGCCCTATTGTAAGATGCGTGGGAGCATTTTGCCCAAGTTCGGCAGAATAAAACTGGCAGGGATTTGCTTGGAAAATCCATTACTCGCATTTTGTTCCTAGTGGCCTGGGACACTTTTTAATTGTAATAATAACCTGGCCATTAACTTCCGAACTGTTTTTTGCACAAGCTGGTCTGTCCTGCTTGTTCAGGAACCACTCCCAAAGCTTGCAGGTTAGTTTGTGCAAAGGCCAGTGCCTCTTATGGTAATAATGAGAATGGCTATAGAAGACTCGCGTCCAATTCTAGAAATTCAGTTAACATCTTAAAACTTTAAAGGCTTTATAAAGGTATTCAAAAATTTACTTATTTGCGATTCTGGTTCGAAAACACTATAGGAATTGTAAGTTTCAGAAGCTATAAGCTATTTTTCTGGAATTGTTGCTCTTGGCAATGATCAAATTTTAAAGCTCCTTGTTTATAAGGTTGTCCAACCCTAGTGAAGCTCCAGGGAAAAAAAGAGCTTCAAAACTGATGAACTTTGCGTATAATTTGCTTTCTTGTGTGCGTGCAAAACCTCTTCAAATCTTGTATGTATAAGGGGTAATATTAACAACTTTCATGTGCCTTTTTCAAACATTTTGCTAAATATTATCACTTTACATCAACACTAAGAATGTTATTCTATTCGAATTTTGTTTTATGGTACTTAAACCCATCTAGTGGCCTTAATGTGCAATTATTAAAAATTTGTTTTTAAACTTCATTTAATACAGATTTCTCTTTACCTACTTCTCTTCCCTCTCTGCTTCTTGCGTGATAATCTTTCTTGTGTGCCGAGTAATATGCCATATCACCTTTCTTTTCTGCTTGATTACCATTGTAAATTTGGCTTTTTACTTTTTCATAACCAGAATGGCTTCATAAAAAAACACAGTAAAATCAAAACTTTTGTTTAGGAAGCAAGTCCTAATTTTAAAGAAAACTACCAAAAGTCTTTCAGTGTTAAGATTTTAATTCATTTGCAACAGTTGGTCTTCAGCAAGGATTAAAAGTTAATTTTACGCGGCCAAACTCAAGGACCCCATTTTTTTATTAGACTAATGTATAAAGTTGGCGACAAGCTATATTTTAGAGGGGAATGTGTAGTTAATTTGTTAATTACTTCATGGCATCCGACAGCAACCGTACAGTTTTAAGTTGATTTATGGATTTTTACACATGGCTTGCTAGTCATCCTTCTTCCCACTTTCAGACCCTCAGCATTGAGAATATCACATGTCACCGAGGTTACCGCAAACAGCCGTAAAGTTCTATGTGCTTTGCTCTTGGTACGATTGTCGCATGCAGTTCTGTCGAGCATGGTTGCATCAGTTTCCTGCATGGTCGTATTTTAACTAACCACAAAGCTAAATTTTTCTTTCCCACTTTCACAGATTTTGACGTATCAAGACAAAGTGTGCACACGTGTCTACAAAAGGGAGTAAGCTGTCGAAAGTCATGATCAAGAAGTGTCTACTAACTGAAATCTTCGACAATCTACGATAACATTCTGTGCTAAAATTATCTAGTGTTGATAGGCCAAAATGCTTTCAGAATCGTATGCATATGCCGAAGATGTGGCAATTGAAGCTTGCCATTGTAACTAGTGAAAGTGGCGATTTTAACATTCTGCCAGATGAACGACTGTGGATTTCAAACTTGTTCCTTTTTCAGTAACAGTGTGTAATCGTGAAAATGTATTTTTTGAGTAAGTTGCTTTTACTGTGGTTTTACTACATAAGTTTATATACTTTTTAACAAAAAATTAATTCTCTAAACCAACTTTCCCTCCTAATGTTCCCTATTGCTGGAAAAAATAACTGTCAAAGGTGATGATACAAGTGTGCCAACAATAACTACTCCATGACAGAAATAAATTTGTCACAACAAATTTTATGTTTTTATTACTTTTTGTGATACAAAAATGTATGAAATATATCATAAGTATAAATTTATCAGTTCATCGCTGACTGCAGATGGTGTAAGGATTCCCAAATCTGTAAATAATAGTGTAATATAGGCAGGAGGCGTGTAGTCAACTAAAGGATGTTCTTTATCCAAATCGGTACTCGATTGCAGCGTCGATGCCAAATACTGAAACAAAATATTAATAATGAAGTAACATGCTTATTCATTGTGGGCAACAACATACACTTCAAGTACCAACAATAAATTATTAGACACTTGGGAACTGCCGTGAAAGGAGAAGAACCCAGGTGTTGCTACAACTGGTACTATTTACAACATCGGATACTTAGTTAGGGCAGAAGCGACCCGAGAGAGAACTGACTTTTAGAGGACTTTTGCGTACTAAAAACTTGACCCTGCCCTCTCGAGGACCTGTGTAGCCTACTGGTAACTTTTAAGTAGGCGACAAAGGCAGTCTGTACGTTTGTCGGTACGAAACAATACCGAGACACTGGATATACTGTCGAGGGCCTTTCAGTGATAATTAAATGAACAAGTTTTACAGTCTGAAATTAGATTCCTGTTGGGATGCCAAAACGGTGCTGTAATGTGACCCATGTTTTTATTTCTGCCTAGTTCCTTTACAACGCTCGGCCATTAACGGAAACCATTATCTGGCTATTAACGGCTCAGTTAAGTTTGAAGCTAACCACATCTGAAAGGTGAAAAGCAGCTATTTTTATCCACGTCTTTCGTCCTACGCTTTTCAAATGGTGCGTTACTGGAACTACATAACGATTAGGAAACCACCAACTTGATACATTATATAGCCACACACACAATCATGAATTGACATCTTTGGTACGTTTGTAAAAATCTCATTAATTGGGTAAACGTTTACCTTTGGGTTAAAAAAAATTCTTAAAGCAGCAGTGTGGGTGTCGTGAAACTTCTGCGTTTCGATAAATTTTCTTCCAGTTACAAGGCAATCTTAAGATTACGGCAATTTACACACTTGAAAGTACTACGTTAAAAAAAACTGAATCTGGTGAAAATATCATTGGAGGGGGGGGGGGGGGGGGGAAAAAAAAATGAAGAGCCTGTGCGGTTTTAACACAACTAATTTAGTGCAAATCTCAATTTTTTTCACTATTCAAAAACTTGGGGCATGTGGCCTTCAGTCTTCAGCTGCGGTAAAATAAAAATTCGCTTGCATGATAATTTATTTTCCTTTGCAAGGAAGGGTGATTTTTCCTATGACAAGCAACTGGAACAGCAACATTGCGTCCCAGAGCCCGAGTCACTCCTGACATTAATGAGCAAGCGTGTGTACTCAAAGAAACGAGAAACATCTTATGAAATGGCCTTGCGTCTCTTTAATTGTAAGAATTTATTTAGCTTTCCTCCGACCACGAAATGTCGTTGGAGCAACCCCGATTCTTGAAAAATACCTGCGGTAATCTGGATCACCCAAGCCTTAGTTACATTAAATATTTGTTTTCTTCTGTTAAACCATGCGCAATGGCTGTATGCTGTGACGTCACCATGAGTTAGCCAATGACAAACGAGAACAACGGCTATTTGGCCTTCTGGTTGGACTAGCCCAGTCACGTGATGTGCACGTCACAGCAAACGGCCATGGCGCGTGGTATAGTTAACAGGATAAATTGTCCAGCACCAGAAAGGAGAACAGGTTAGTAGTACTATAGTGCTCTTACCAATAATTAGGATATACCAGTAACTAGGCAACAACTGTTTCCTAAGTACCTTTAACCCTTGAGGGCCATGAACTTCATAAGACGTCCTCACCCCCCCCCCCCCCATGTTTTAAGGTCTGAAATCTTAAATTAACCTAGTTACTGCTCACGATATATATCGGCAGGTTGCACTAGCAGACTGGATCCCGACAAACATAATTGGGATTAAAAAAAATTCCTTTCCTAACAACTTTGTTGTACTAAAACAGACTATTTTACTGGTAATCGTGCAACTGTACCAGAAACCATGCACTCCAAACCATTGCTCTCTGGACTCCTTCCCAGCGTCTTGTAATACTAATAATTTAAGGCTGTGCCGATGCCTGTGCTATTGGTCATTTGCCGATCCTGAGCCGATGGTAAATGATAATAAAGAATCCAAACAGTAAGTGTTCGTACGTTGGTAATTAAATGGTGTAACAAACGTATCACTTTTACAAAGTAGTTGTTTGCTAACACTTTATAGCTCCACGAGATTAAAACCGAGCCGATTATATATTTAAATGTTAGGAACAATATACGACATTATTAATGTACGAAAATGCCGGTAACCTGACCGGTATTGGTATCGACACAGCCTTACCAATAATATGACTCCATCTAACTTCCATGTTCCCGTCTAAATGAAATTCGCAAGAGGCCAATCCCACAATCTATTTTATTTACAAAATTATTGTAATTCCCTAAAAATAGAAATTTCACTTTAAAACAATTTTTTAAACGGGAAAAAAAGAGGGTGGGACCCTCGCTGAGATACAGCGCATTCCTGACTAAGCACTCCTGTGGTGTGCGACGAAGGCAACACAAATATTAAAGAATGGTTGCCACAAGTGTGAAAACGCTATACATCTTAAAATCGATACATACATCATTTAAAAAAACGTTACAGCCATTGGAAACTTGGTTCAAACTTTTGTCCGCGGTAGGATAAATTTTGCAAACGGTATCAATTTTAACAGTAACCGTGTGTTTTATTACCCTATTCGTCGGACATAAAATAAGTTTCTCTGAATTTGCTCACCATGTTCAATGGTGGTTACCCCGGCTTCAAATTGGAAGTATCACAGCTGGAAGGCCTCAAACCGTGAATCTTCTTGTTCGGTAAAAGCAGTTTAACATATATATATCATCCTAGGTGCAACATGCTTGCTTTGAGAACTGTATAGAGACATCTACACTACAAATTTATTGCATTTTAGTCTGAATTTAATTAAGCTGGGTGGGGGGTGGAAGAGATTTGTCCTTAAATTCGTTGATCCCGTCTAGACACCAAGGCATTCTCCCATCATCGCCACCACCTTACCGGATGCCAGTGAAAAGTATAACTGTGCGTACAAACTAACGAACCACCCCTGTTGGATTGTAGTGTTTACCGTTTTGTTACTTGTACCAATGAAACAAGATAATGTACTTGTTCCTATAATGCTCCAAGCTGCACATTGGATGAAAAAGTCTGACACACTTGCTATCAAAGAACGCTTGCCATTATGAAATCGCAACATCATTATTTTCATAGACGAAAGACAAAGCTCTCCATTGGGCTAAAGTTTACATTAGGCACATACTCTATATCCTTACGATATTGATTCCAAATGGTTCCAACACCTTCGTAAATACAGGGATAGTTGGTTTTAGAGCGAGGAAATGTGTTAATGACTTAAAACAGTCGATTTGTAACGCCACAATTTGTACATCTATACGGAGTTTGCGTTCGCTCGCATGGCCGGCAAGACACCTTATATTTTTTTTCGTAAACCGATCTGATAGGCGGGTTGTTGATCACTACGTTTACATGGCCACAAGAAGGCGTATTCCAGCGACGCGCATAAAAAAACGGCACCTGTTTACAAAACGAAAGATCGCGATTAGGGCCAATCCGCTAAGGAATGCGATTCGGCCAGTGTGATCGGAAAACCCTTCTTTCCTCCCCTCCCTTTGGAGATCAGTGAGAAAGTCCCACGCTGCTCTACCACATGCATGTAGTAAACTAGGTCAGCTTAGACCCAAGTAACCAAATGTAATCAAAACTTGGTGGTCTTCCTACTCATGTACACTTGTTTTCAATTTATTTACCTAAAATTCGAATGGCACCAGCACAAATTACGTGGGCACCGTAACTGTGTCCGCCATCTTTACCAGTCGTTTTCCAACGGCTCAATGCGATTGCAAGTGTTTACATGTACAAAGACGATGCGATACGGATTCTGAAACCACCTCCGCGAAGTGCATTGGGAGAATGCGCCACGAACGGAGAAAGCGCCACGAAGGCGACACGGACGCGATGCGCATCCCTCTGAAGCGCTTCGAAGTGGTCATGTAAACGTAGTGATTGTCAGTTAGGTGAGTTTGACATTTCATACTGGGGCAGTTAATTGGTTAGGTTATGATAATGATGATTTAACGAGTTTCCCCAATTTGGGATCAATTTGTAGTGCCTTCCGTGAAAATTAAAGGTAGGTTTTATCCGAATTTTGGGCCATGTGCGTAAAGTAAACTTGTTCCCTCTATTGTTTATTTTACTATCGAAAGTAATCGTGGAATGAATTTATAATTCTGCCTTTATTGTGTAGCGCTGCCCCTGCCTTCTAATTCCGTTAGCTACACACCTAGTATGCACTATCCCGTTGCCTCACACGTTTGTCGAATTGATACTACAAAAACTGTCACACTAAATAATCGATTATACAATAATTACCTGATTAGCAGGAGTCACAGAACTACCCGAATTGCCAATACGTGTAGAATACTGGGACAGCCTTGCTGGCGAACCGTAAAGTAATCGCCATTTTTTTTCAGTGATTCGCCCAAAGCCAAACAACAGATAGAATTCCATTTTCCGTGGATGTTGTCAAAACCTGAAATAAGCTGGGCCAGTTCCGGTTCAACTTTTTTTTTCATACAGAAACATAATTGGCAAATATTTTTAGTTAAGGACCTAGAGCCATTCACATGCAAAAGATTTAATCATAAACTGTTGCCTACCAAAGCCTACAATTAGCTGGCACATGTTCTCTTTGAAAATCAAGGAACATCGACTGCTATTCAGGTACTTCCGGTCTGGCGCTAATAACTGATACGCATGACCCGTTCAAATAAACTACTTGAGTGGGACTTGACGTCATTAGACAATCGCCACGACTCAACCCCCGTCTGTATCTCAAAAACTGCTTTATGAATAAAATGCCTAAGCAGTTTAAAAGAGCTGATTTGAAGTTTCACTTTACTTGTTAAGATGTACACGGATAAAAATTAATGATTTTTAATTTTTAAAATAATCAAATGTTGCATTGAGAAAATTGTATGCTTTTAAGTGCTGTTGTGCTTTATGAATAACAAATCACTTAAACAAATGCAATATTCTGAATTGCACATTTGATTATTTCAATTAAAAATCATCAATTTTTATCAGTGTAATTTTAACAAAACTTCAATCGTATAACCCTTTTGTTTGTAAGCTGCGTACCATTTTTTTTTTAGCATGCAGTAATGTAGACTAAAAAACTGGTATTAATGTCACTTAAATTTACACCAAATGCCAAAGGATAATACTGGCGAATAATTGTTGGCTCACCAGCATTGTTCCCTAATTACAATGTTTGAACTGATTACTGCATAAAGACTGATCATTCAGCATTCCGTAACTCCGGAATGGCTTTATCAATTGCAAATGTGGTCTTTTTGAGGATGAAGAAAATAGCAATCTCTGGCTAATATCATGTTTCAGATTTTAGGTGGGTGCAGTAGTTTTTTCTGAAATATTGGCATAAAGTAGTGAACAGTTTTCAAATTTACTCCCTACTTTTACTCTTGCACAGAGTTTCATAATAAAATAACTTACAAAATGTCTGGTATAATAGACCTTCCTTACTTACCTACTATCTGACCACGTTTGATCGAAAAATATTGAATAGGAACAGTTTTAGTTTTGCTGGAGGAGGACTTCAATCAAATATATACACGGCTAATAAAAATGTTTTCACTTATTAATTTGAAAGTAATTCGTGAACTCATGAAAGCGAAATGCACGCAGGTAGCTGCAAAGAATAAGGCTGCTAAATCCTGGTCACCAAAAGATTAAGATTGTGTGGTTACTCTAACGAAACTTTTCCCTCTTCTAGTACAAACACTACCAGTTGATAGTGTACCCAGTCTAAAAAAAACAATTTGCAATTAGATTTACAATTTTTTCTCAAATCTAACTACTATTTTAGTTAAGCTATTAGAAATGCTTGGCAATAACGGTAGTTCAATAACTTTGCATTTTTTACTTCAGCTTTTACTGAATGAGAAAGAAAGAAATTTAATTTAGAAGAGGATTGTGGATTTAAAAGAACTTTTAAATTCACATTTTAGGCCACTAAAAAAAAAAGAAATTGGTTCTCGGGCATGTTTCTTATGAAATCCGTGCGGGCGGGCAGAATTTTATTTTTCGGTCCTATTATTCCGTACATTTTGGGGAATTATTTTTTTATTTTGCGTAAAATAAAGAACACTGCCTCGTAATTCTGCTTACCGTATGTCCATAAAATTATTTAACAAGAATGGTCATTTTATATTTTCATTTCTCACTAAGAACCATTTATGATCTGCAACTGCTATTTTTTCCGAGTCGTTTTTTTATTATTTCCTGTCAAAAAATCGGTGCGGGAGGACCTGAGAACCAATTTTTTTTTAAAGGCCTTACGGTTTAAAATTTTCTTCTTTTAGACAAAAAATAACATTAAAAACATAAATCTCTCCTAAATAAAAGCCTTTCTGGAAAGTGGACGTAATGTATATGCCAGCTTGTCTGTGATTCATTCTGGCCAGTTGATTATTTGGCAAAAATAAAAGGTACAAAACAATAATTTTCAGCTCTTTTGCCCATTTTCTGTGCCTATAGTTAAGTGTTTGTGTTTCTCACAACTTCTGTTAATACATAGTCCCAACCCATTTCTATTTCGTAGAATTTGACGTGGGTGTGTCAAGTGCAACCACCCCGTGCTTATCTTCTTGATAAAAATTCTGCCTTGTTCTGCAGAAAAGAGTTAGACTGAACAAATATGCTAAACTTATCAACAATTTACCTTGAACTGATTTGGAACGTCCTGCTGGTTAAGTGGAAACAATCTGACAAATTTGAAACTTTCAGATAAGACGTAGACGGGCTTGTTCAAAGTGCGAGCGCAGACTGCCATGGTATAACTTCCAATCTGAAAATACCCAAAAAAATACATCAAAATACCAGGGGCACCTGATTTTTAGCGTGCTCCTTCTCCCAATGCTGTTTTATCTAGAGATTAAAGACCTAGGGCGCCGCCGTAAGCGTCGCTACCTGCAGCGCATCTGTTCCACGCAGCCTCCTTGATATATAAGCTGCGAAGGTGTCCGTATTTCCATCTTTTATTCCTCTATACATTGTGCCTGTGGCAACATAGAGGGGAGGAGGGTAGGAGTATATTTTCACTAGGCAATCGAAACAAAAATCAACCAGGTGCCCCTGGTATTTTGATGTTTCTATGCCGTGAATATATCCATTACCTGATTTCAGCATTCCACAGACCTTGTCAACGGCAGCGGGCACCACATGACAAGGCCCCCTTAGGTAGCACGCTGGATCCCCAAAGTACATGACTTTTCCACAATTCATTCCTCTGCCAAAACAGGATACCAGGACCAATTGTGTGCGAAGGGGATTAAAGAACTCGTCTGGCTGCCACAAAGGGACCCAGGAGTTATAGACCATCACCCTGAGCCGTCATATCTCACAAGTATTGGGAGGTAAAGACTGATGGAATTTTCCAAGAAGCGGTTTCCATGCGGTCGGAAATCGGGATGTTACTATGATGAGCCCAAGAGGCTGAAATAGCTCACAATTCGTAAGCTGTAACTCTAATATCATCTGTGGCACAAGTGACGTCGATGGCATTGTAGGCCTGTAGGATAACTGTCTTGATCCAGGTAGCAATCATCCTAACAGTAGTTTTCCCTTGCTTATCGGTGAAGGGCAGAAAAAGTTGTAACTGACCGTCGAATAGGTTTGGAGGCTTTTAAGTAAAACTTCAAGGCTCACACCGGACAAAGGGACCTTTTCGGTTTGTCTCTTAGGATAGTAAGAGCAGGGATGATGAAAGGGTGTGACCGCTTTAAAGGTTTCTGCATCTTGGCTCGAAAAGAGGGCCGAGGCATCAGTGTAACTGCAGCGAAGACAGCTATCGAGGGCAACAAGTAACCAAGTCTTACAGGTCTGATGGCTTAACGCACAAGAAGACAGGGGTTCATACAGTGCCAAAAGGAGAGACGTAAGAACCAAAGATAGGTCCCAGTCTGGAAATAGTCGCTGCGTAACCGGGTGTTCAAGTGAAAACGACTTGATCAGAGTAGACACACAGAAGTCGTGAAGAAGAGTAGAGCGACCTGCGACCCGGAAAACAGTGTTGAGGGCAGATCGATAGACTAAAATAGTAGAACCGCGCAGACCGCACTGAAAGATGTGGTCTAAAAATCGGAGTTCAGAAACAGTGGGATTGACTGAACTAACTTGCTGTGTGAGACACCAATGAAACCATTGGCGCCAATGGCTGTCGTAGATTTTATTGGTAGAGGCTCTTGACTGTCCCAGATGCGATGCGAGAGGCTTGTTCCGTAGAAACTCCTGTTGCTTCAAGCAGTGTGACGATAGCAGCCACACGTGTAACCGGAGTGACAGCGGTGGCTGATGAAATACGGTTCCCTGTTGCTGTGATAGAAGGGAAGGTGAGACCGGGAGAACCCGCGGTGAGCTGATCAACAGGCGGAAGAGTTGAGGGAAACAAGTTGCCGAGACCAGTTCGGGGGTTATGACAATGAAAGGTCGGGAGTCCGTGATATCTTGCGAAGGATGGGAGATAACAGCTCCGTCGGAAGGAACAGGTAACTGAAGAGATGCCTCCTATCCAGGATTAGTGCATCCACTGCCCAGGCCCGCTCGTCGGGAATTGGGCTAACGAATTGGGGAAGTCTGGCATTGCGCCTCGTGGCAAATAGGTCGAGCATCGGTCGACCCCAAAGCAAGAAGATAGTCTCACATACTGATAACTGGAGAGTCCATTCTCATGCTGGAAGAGATCGATGGGAGAGGGAGGAGGGAGAGTGTAGGGAAAGAAGGACCGTGTTGAGTGATCGACAAAGGTGAAAAATTTGGGAGGTGATGTGAAGGGACTGTTGTGACGGGGACATTGTGGACCATCCGTTGATGCGAAAATGATGAAGAGGACGCACCATCCACCGCCTGTATGGGACGAGAAGAGTCAGAGAATCAAGGTTACCGATGAGGGAGTTGAGATCGTGGAGAGAATAAGTCGGCTGTCGTAGAAAGGTGCGGATTCGGTGTAGTGTGGCCGAAATCCGTTCGTGGAATGGTATAACGGTTGCATGAAGAAGATTGAAGTGTGCTCCAAGAAATTGGAAGGACTGAGATGGGTGTAGACGGGACTTTGGAAGATTGATGCCGAAACTCAGGCGATACAGAAGGGGAAGCCCTTGTTGAGAATGACATGTCGAATGTCCTCATGGGGTAGAAGCCAGTCATCTAGATAAGCATCCGTGCGGATTTGATGCTGATGTAGGAAAGCCAGAAAGGGTTTGAGAACAATCGTAAAGATTCGTGGAGCTGTGTCGAGTCTGAAAGAGAGGTAGCGGAACTCAAAGACTACGCCGTCGTAGATAAGCGAAAGAAGTGCCGGACACTGACATGAAGTGGAATGTGAAGGTATGCATCCGCTTGGTAGGAGAGAAGCTCGAATAGTTTCGAATGTTTTCATTTGAAAATGAGGATTGGCGATGAACTGATTTAAGGGTTGAAGATCAGGCGAAAATCTCCCATTTTCTTTGTACAAAGAAAAATGTGGCTGTAGAACTCGAGTTGCTCCGGATTGGCAGCGACACGGATCGTATGTTTTGCGAGAAGGGTGAGAATATCGGCGGTAGAGAGGATGTCGAGCACCACAGGGTCTTGAGTGATGGTTTGCCAAGCTGGCAGAAAGTGTTTCAGCCGCCGCCCACTGAGAGGTCGTGTGAGTAATTGTCAATGGTGACTTTTTGGTCGTCGTTTGGGACCGAGGGAGGCATGACGTAACCGTCTGTCTGAAGTGGCGCTGCGGCCACGAGAGCGTCCGCGCCCACATCCAGTGGCTTTGGCCGGAAAGGGTTGACGATCTTTTCGTGGAGGGGAATGTCGAAAATCCTCTGTGTAGGCCGGAACCGATGTTTCCCAATTGTCATTGTCACAGGGACATTTGGAACCGTGAGTCTTTTGACGGTGAACAGTCTTTGGTCTGGTTTAGGTTTGCACGTGATGTCCAAATGAGGGGCTAATTTCGGGATGAGCCCGCGAAAGAGTGTGTCTGATCTGTGCAGTAGTTGATTTTTAAGAATATGCGTGGTAGAATCGTGTAGGTTCGATACGGTGTTCAGAACCACCTCTCGAAGTAGCAAAGTCGAGTTGAAGAGAGCACTTGTCAACCAATTCATGGAATGGTAGGTCGCAAAACAAGCTTTGCGAAAGAACTGACTGATGAGCAGAGCCACATCCCTAGAATGGTCCGGTGGCGGATCCATGGATAATTTTTCGCACAGAGCATAGGCTGCGACATCGGCTTAAGATGCCGCTCACAGTCCAAGACGTAAGAGCCGGTCATTGTCTTTAAGAACCGACGCAGGAACCATCATTTGACGAGGGAGAAAAAGCGAGGTGCCAAAATCTATTTTCAAATCTGCCGTGAGAAATTCTGCATTGGGATAAGTTTCAAAGTTTCTAGGGTTAGCGGTTCCTTCCCCAGCAAGACAGAAAAAGGAAGTTTCACGACCCGACGGGGTAGACGGTTCAGTATCAACTTCTAGTGGTGACCCGTTGCCTAAGAGGTAACTGCCAGTCCAGAGAAGCGTAGTTAACAGAGTAGCTGATTACCGGTTGTTGTCGTGGGAGACGGTCGCGTAAACCAAAACCGAAGCCTGTTGACGAGCTCTGTTCTTGCTTGGCTCTGGTTCGTCTGTTGAGGGTTTATAGAGAAAACAGTCAGGAATGATATTTTCGTCGGTCTTCAGGAGTTCAGGAAGAGGGATCTCGGATGGGTCCGGTTGCGTAGCGAAGGTGTCATAGAAGTGTGCGTGACGAGACGGTGGATCGCCGAAGGCAATGGAAGGTTCGTGAATGCTGGCAACAGAGACAGATTCATCCGAATCTGGTGGAGAAATGGGTCGTGAGAACTGCTGAAACTCTGTAGGGTTATTCTGGGAAGGACCGGTATTGTCCTGTGCCGGTTTTGGTTTCTTCACCGTCATTTCAACTCAGTTGTCGGTGTCGCGGAAGGAAGGAACCGGTCGCTTGCGACTGAAGGACCGCAAGGCCAAATCCATAAGAGCATGAACAGTTTCCTTGGATAAGGAGGCATCCTGCTGTGACTCAACCTGTCGTTTGGATACTGAGGATGACGGGATGACCGTGAAGATAGAGCCATAGGACCGTCCGCGTGACGCAGGGTTCGTTTTGCAGCAGACCGACGAGGTTTAACTTGCAATTTAAGACGACAGTACCGTTCTTTAGCCGCCAATAAGTCCTGTTGTAGGTACGGTAGGGTGACCGAACGCTGTGGTTGTCCGCACTGCAGCGGAGAAGAGACGGTCGCTGACCGGTCAATGTGGCAGGAACCGTGGGCAAAGTCCCCGGTTCAGGAGACAGGAGACAAGCAGATAAAATTGCCGAAAATACAGGTAAAGGTGGGTCAACTGAAGAGGTAGTTGGAAACAGCACAGGAGGCGAAGACCGGTACGTCGGTTCCCATGGTGTACCCTTAGCTCGAGGCATGGTAACCGAAGTAAAGATGAAGAACAGCAGGTTCGAAAGTGCCAGGGGCTAGAGAAGAAAAGATAAAATATGGACACCGTCTCAGCTTATATATCGAGGAGGCTGCTCTAGGTTGGGGATACATACACTTTCCAACTACACTACAACTGCAAATTTTCTTATCTTAGTTGTAACTAACAAGGTCTACTGAAATTAGTTCTGTGCAGCCTTAGCGTTTACAGATGCAATAACTGCAAGATGCACTCTAGATATACAACGAAAATGAGATAATCAGGTCCATGTTGTGAAGCAACATTCCCTGGTGGTGGGCAGAGTAGAGGATGAATCGTAACAGGGCAGCAACAACAGGATGGTAGTAAGAGAATTTTAAAAAAAAGTTAAATCCGTTCTTGGAGGCGTTCGTCCTAGTTTTTGTTAGAATGTCTGTATTATCAGTTAGCAGCTTGATAGTACAATGATCTACTGCGAACAGTCCTATCACATTCTTAGTGGTTCTACAGCTAATCATTCTCAATGAACTTAAATTGAGAACAAAGCTTAGTCCTTTATAAAACAGGTTTATAAACCTTACTTCGTAGAGAGGCAAGTACTAGGGAGTGCTTGCTACGAAGAAAGAGTTCGTTAGTATTGTGATCTGTAGCCTAAGCTTACACTTCAGAAGACGCATGGAAAAAGACTAGATATTGTCTACCTAACGCTTACCAGCCATATACAAACAGCTGTTATGGCTGGACCGTCACTCATAATTGGAAATGCAGTACAGAGTTAATAAGTTTAACTATTGTATGTGTGATGTGGCAGACTTTGCAAACTTTATTTTTAAGGTAATCAAGACATTCTTGCGATGGAGAGGGTTAGAAGTTTCTCTTCACTTATTTGTACACAGATTCCCTTTGAACCCATTTATTTTTCTTAGCAACCCGTCTCATCTTGCTTTGCTTGTGATTAGATATCTTTTCGTAAATCTATCCTCAGTACACATTTACTGCAAGCTGTGTTGTGTGTCTTTTGCTCCCCCCCCCCCCCCCTCCCCAAAAAAAAAATTAACTCTTTAACGTTAACGGAATTATCTTAGGCTGCAGTGTTCTACAAAAGCATGTTTGTGGCTCGTTTTCTCATGTGCGTGAAGTGCTCATAAATAATTTCACCTTATTTATGATTCCACCACTTTCGACAACTCCTTCCGCTCCCACAAGTACCAAGTCCACTTTCTCCATGATGTAACTGAAAAAGACAGCACCATTAGCTAAACAAATATAAATGAACAAATAAAATTTATCAAACCTGTTAAGATAGTGTCATGTAGCGCATTAAGTTATCTGACGTATAAGTAAACAGTCTGAAAACTTGACTGCACAAAGCCTCACTGCCACTGAACGACAGCTTAAAAAGTGTAGTCCATTCCAGATAAAATTTGTTATCTTCACATTTCATAAAAATTCTTAGACACGAACGAGCATTAATTCAAATATTTTAAAAAGGAATGCTACTGCATGGTGGCGTTCAAAACCTCATGATGAAATTCCCTGATTTTTCCAGGTTTTCCATAAGAATTCTGATATTTTTCCCTGATGTTTTTTCGGTCGAAATACGATGCAGTACAGGACTACAATTTTTTTTTCACATACCACTCAAATCGCAATAACTACATCGTATCAGTTTGCTAAATTAAAAAATTGCACTGCCCTGACTGGAACCGGTAAAGAGTAGGAATGCCATATTCTGAACAAAACTAGAAACGCACTTAACACGTAACGACCTATACTACTTTTTCTAATAAAGCAAAAACTCTCTAGACATAAGACAAAGATAGTTTTTAACTGAAATACAGTGATGGTTTTAAAAGTAGAAAATGAAATACGAATTAGATAATCTTTATAGAGGAAAAATACTTTCTGAAAAATGTTGGAATTCCTTGCATTTCAGTATGTGTTTATGAAATTCCCTGAATTTTCCCGGTTTTCCCGGTAGAACGCCTCGCTGTACTGTTTAACAAAGACCACTTACCCTACGGCAGCATCAAGGATTACACTACAAGGAATGTCTTCTTTCTGCAAGCGCTTTTGAATTTGGAAGCTGAGAAAGAAACACAAAATACTATTTTTTAAGAACTTCCAACTAGAAAATCTTTCTTTTCCATACACTAGTAAACGGCCTTTAACACCAAGTAGTAAGACCAAGTGGTACCGCTGGTCTTTTGTAAAGGTTGACTTCTAAATACTCCCAACTTCCCTCAAAATTAAACAATAATGTGCTTCATTTAGAATTTAATAAAACCAGGCTATTTTTTTCTTATTCACTAGCTAGCTGGCATAATTGTTAGGCTTTTAATTTTTTTTTTAATTCAGTGTCTCTTGGTATAAACAGATCTGCTCTCCCCTACCCATTCTCCCCCCCCACACATTATATCTGTATGTAATAGGTGTTACCTGCAAGGTGCTCAGAAATTCATCTGATCCTGGAAATCCAATTGTTAATTACGTTAACAAAAATAATGTTATTATTTTTGTATATACTGTAAAAGACATTTCAAGTTTATCGTGGCCTAATTGGCCTAATTCTTGAAAGAGGAGAATGAGGTTAGCTCTTTTCAACATCAGAGCACCTTGGCAATAGCGCTTCATGCTTATCCCATCGCATGAAAGGAGGGGTTTACTTTTTAAGGGGGACTTTTGTCTGTGAGCATGCTTTCGTTTTTCCCTCCATGTTTTGTTTTATTCAACCGCACTTCACCAAACTCAAGGCTCTTTCGAACAACGATCTTCAGGCACGCCGAGGGTTGTGTCTCAGCCATGAAGACCTCCCCTTGCCAGCGTGCCCTCTGCCCGCGTTGTTGTTGTCGACTTGCTGCCCACCCACCTAAATTGCTTTTGGAATTGTCGCATTTCTCGGATGGACCACCTTTGCCTACTGAACCTGCCGTGGTCATTGTCCCTTCGTCACTCTTTCGTTTGGACCTATCTCCGCACTACGGATGTCTTTCGACGATCCTCATGCGTTCGAAGATTCTCTTTTGTTTGAAATGTTCTCTTCATCCGATCTTCGACTTTCTCAGCTTACTGTCGCTCATGATGCCCTCTCCTTCGGCAGCTACCTACCGGCTTCTCTGTCTCTTTCGGACGCACCACTTTCGCCTGTTCAACTTCAAGCCCACTGTTCGCCGCCAACTCTCCTGTCTCCTCTGGCATTCTTTTTTCGGCTTTGGCACGCCTCGGCTCTGCACATGTCCAAACTTTGACACTCATGTCCATCATCCATTGTTCTTTCGCTGTTGTTTCAACGGCTTCCGCATTGAATTTTCCAGTCCTTTTGTAGGTCTTCTTCACCCGATGGAATAACCTAATGGCGTCTTTATTGTAGGCCTCCTGGCTATCCTCGCCAACTGCCTCCATCTTCTGCAGAGCCTGCCATGGTGTCAACCATCGTCCCTCCCCCACAACCCCCTTCATTGGAACCTTCATCTCTGCCTCCCAGCCCATCACCTACCGACCTTGTCATTTAACATTTGTCGTCTCTTTCGCCCGAACCTTCGACAGCACTGCCTTTCCTGACTGTGACCAGACTTAGTGTCCTTTCCGGTTGCTCCTGCATGGAACGACTTCTTCACTGGGCGTCCGCCTGCTTCTGCTTCGAAAACCTTGTTACAGCAGACGACTTTGAACACAGTCCGTCACCACATGACACACCGCTGCTCTTCTGTTTGGGCACGCTCTCATCATCTTTTGTTTCATCGACTCAACAACAGCTCAAAGACTCTTTTGTCCGTGGCAACACCAAAAGGGACGGCATGGGACCGATCTCCCAAGATTACCTTCCCTTCACCAGTTAAATCTCTGCCACTCATCCCCCGCCCAGTCCAACACCTGATCCACCGTTGTGACCTCCGATTCACCTATCCTTAGCGGTTACCCTGGAATCGATCTTTCGTCCTTTAGAATTCCACAGCTCTGCAATGATGACATGCTCTCCAATCTACCCTTCCTTCGGACCTTCACCCCGCCAAGCTCACCGCTCTCGCAGCTCACCTTCAGGATGTCCCTCACCACTTTCAGCCCTCGTCTAGATCTTTCGTATTGCAATGAGTCTTTCTCTCGTTCAACAACTTCTTCAGCCTCGTCCACACACCGTCACATCGCATTGTAGCTGCTGTTCCTCTGCTAGCAGACATTCGGCCTCATCAGCTTCGTACCCCGTCTTTCACTGATGACATCTTCCTCATTGCACGCCTTCCATCGATGGATCGTCTAGTCATTCGACCATCTTTCGGTCTCCTATCAACCTCCAGCGTCGACTCCATTTGCCGCAGCTCTTTCGGGGGCTCTCCTGGTCACGCACTGAACTCTCGCCTCCGCCTCCGCACAACCTTTCGCTCCTTGGTCATCTCGCCGCCAGGTGACACGTCTGTTCAACACCAACCCGCTCCCACAATGATTCACTCTTCGTTTCGGCGGGAAAACTTGCTCCATGCTGTCCTTGCACTTCCAAAGTTTTCGTGTCCTGCCTGTCTGTTTTCTTCATTGCCGCCTTTCATCATGCCTAACATTAAAAGTCGTGGTGGTTTGGCTTCGTCCTACATTTGGCTTTCGGGCGATCTTTCCGTTTCCACCTCACAGGAACCAGAAACTTTTACCTACCTGGGCATCGTCTCTTCCAATCATCAATGACCCGCACCCAGCCTGCCAGTACCATCGCACCTGTAACTTCTACACTAATTTGCCTAGCACGGTTTGTGAAACCATAAGCTGGGCCAAATGGATGCTTATTTTGCAAAAACAAGCTGAATCTGCCACTCACAAATGCCAAACACTAACCAAGAAAATCCAAGACCAGCAAGCTGTTTCAACTACAGTTCCTCTGACACCCGTTAACCTGGCCACCACTGCTTCCAGCAAACCGTCACCCTTGAGCCCGCCTCTTAACACCATCTCATCGGGGTCTCCTTCGTCGTCGATCTCTCCGATCACTCCCACTGCACATTAAGCCACCTCTCCGAAACGAACCGCTGCCAGCACTCCGATCGTCAATAAAATCTTCACCATTAATTTCGACGATTGAATGGTGAAGATTTTATTGACAATCGTAGGAGTTCAAAATTATTTCAGTAACGGATTTTTTCGTGCCAGCACTCCACCTTCAAAAAAGAAAACGTCCACCCTCATTCACTCTACACCTCTGTTGCCATCAACGATCCCCTCCCCTTCTCAATCCTTCGTACCACCTACGACCATTGATGTCGCTCTTTAATCCCAACCAACCATTTCAACGTCTGCCGACTCAGTTTTACCGGTTTCTGAATCTGTCGCCGCTCTTCCTTCACCAAAGCGCTCTTCAACCACGACCCCTGTGATTTCAAGTCTAAACAGCTCCATGACGTTATTTAGGCTCGACGAGAACTCAACACCGAAGGCCCTCCCACCTGACCTCACCGACAAATCTGTCTTACACCGTTCTGTTCGTCCTGTTGCTTCAGTCATCAAACAACAGAAGAAATTAAATCCATTGGCTCCGTGCTCTATGTCATGAAGGGTGAAAATCAGCGCTTGACCAAAACCATCACAATACTTCGTTTTAATCTTCAATTTGCAGACTCCATGATCAAGCTGATTTCCCCTACGTCCAGGGAGTGCACAACGGGTATGGAGGTTGCAACATTGCAAGCTTTCCTCTTCTCGGAGGCCTGCTTATGGATTTTCCCTACTTTACGCACCTCTCGTAAGGATCCCAAGCTTCACCCCCGTGATCAGCGGGAACTGAAATCCAGGCCTCGACCTTTCTCGCCTCGCCCATCAACCAGTTCAGCGAACATCGCTTCACCCGACAAGACTCCTCAGCCATCTTCCGGTCCACCTCCACCATCCGCTCAAGATTCCATGGCTACACCTTCACAAGACCACCTGATCTTACCAGCAGACCCCTTTGCACATGATCCTGTGGCACGTTCATGGATCTCTGCCAACTTAAAACTATCAACGTCATCCTTCATTTCGCAACAGTTATGGCAGCTCGTCAACGCTGATTATTTCCTACTGGTAACCAACACCATGAAATGCCACTCTGACACAAAATTTCGTTAACTTCCGTGCCCGCATTGTCGTTCCCGTGCCAAAAGCTATTCCTTCACCTTCATGACCCGCTCTTAAGCATCACTTCCTTTCGTACCGAAACGGGTGCATCGACTTCAGCCATGATCTTCCCGATTTCTACAGAAAGGGTTCCTTACTCCATCAAATCTTCTCCTCATTCACGCTTCAACCTCCATCCCACCCTTTCATCACTTTTCAGTCCATGGGACTCCTCTGACGGAATCCCATGGTGGACTCTTCAGGAATCCACCACTACACTCCCTCCCTCCACTCCATTCAATTCATCTCTCCATTCAAGTTTGTTAACATCAACTTTCAGGACTCTGGAAGAACGTGACCACTTTCATCGAACCCATGTACATTCAATTTTTCTTCATCTATTCACACACCTTGGGTGCGACCACCATCTTTGCCCTCAACAGATTCTCGCCCCATCTTCAATTCATCAACTTCAGTTCCACACATGAAGCGACTTCTCAAAGACCCGGACAGCTCCCCTGACTATCTCATCTCATCGCTTAAAATCGGGTAAACATTTCGTTTGTTGAACCATCTTGGGTTTCTTTTCGAATTGACCCCCCTCCCCCTCAAAAATGACAAAATATCTTAAGAACCCCCAACCTTGACTCCTGGGGAGCCGGCTCGCAAGTCTAGGATGCCCGTCAAGGTGGTGCCCACTGCCAGTTTTGACAAGGTCTCCTGTTAATGCTGAAATTAACAGGTAACAGAGAAAACCGGCAATCGGTGTGTGGATTTACTATGGCGTGTTAACGATATTGTTGAGAAAACTTACCACATAACGCCACACCAATGAACAACAAACTTGTCCACTTAAATTTTCGGTGGATTAAGGACGGCATTCACCTTCTGCAGAAGTTTCAGTACCAAACATTACGTCCGTTACATAGCGGAAGACGACGCTATGCAACGGACGTATCGTTTGGTACTGAAACTGCTGAAGAAGGTGAACGCCGTCTTTAATCCACCGAAAATTTAAGTGGACAAGTTTGTTGTTCATTGGTGTGGCGTTGTGTAGTAAGCTTTCTCAACAATTAACAGGTAATGTATATTCTGACTGGCACATAGGAACGTGAAATTGCATGAAAATTAAAAATCGGCCTGGTCTAATCTCAGCGATCAACAACTGCTGGTCAAGCGCAGTTTGTTGCACATAGGATGTCACGTAACGTATTATGTCCAGAGTGCGCTCCGTATGTCTCTTCAACCTGAGTATCACGAACAGCGCACCACTCCTATCCGTCTTGTGATAGCAAATAATAAAAACCGCCCTGGAAGTCGCACCATGTCAGATCAAAATGAGCTAATTCGCTTGCACGATTCCCCACACAAATTGCCAGTAGCATGACAACCTTCATCGTCAACCGCTTCAGTCCCAACTCCATGGGTGGATAAAGATAACGTAAAAAACGTGCTACCAGCGCTAGATCACAAATTGCGACGTACGCGGAACCAGAAATCAGCTAAGAAACAATCTGTTCACAAATTGCTTCATGAATGGATGCCGAGCGAGTGACACTTTGCCAGCCATCGTGAAACTTTGACAACGATGCCAAGTAGCCAATAACACTTCTATACAACAGACCATGTGAAAACAATTAAGCCAAAAACGTATACATAACTTCATCGGTGCCCACACCAACATACCCAACGAGCCCCTTAGTAGACATAAGCCTTTGGGGCCCCACATGCATGTTCGACAACAAGACGTCCCGACTAGCCCAACCCTGGTTAAGCAGCCTTCGATGGCCTTGGTGGCATCACTCTGCCCCACTGTAAAACCACCATCCAAGCGACGCAATCTGGCAGGACCGTCCACATTCGCACACACACGCTCACTACAGTTCACCGCCAAGCCTGCCCCTACGGGGCAAAAGCTACGTAACACTTGCGGGCCACTATGTTGTGGCCTCTTGGTGCGCCTGCTTCAACAACTCAGGCAACGGTGCCCCCAAAATTTCCTACAAGCTCGGCATATGCGCCAACAATTCGGGGCGCAAATCTACTGCAAAGGCAAATTGCAGCCTGTCCCGTTGCGCTACGTTCAGCGCCAATAGAATTGCGAGTTCCAAAAGCTCGTTAAGTCCACTGGTTCTATGGGACTAAACTACAAGGCTTTTAGCATCGGTAGCCACACCAGAAAAAACTCCGCTTGAACGTTAGCCATAGCTATACACACCACTGCCAACAAGGGGTGCTTCTCACGCATTCGGAGTAGCATCGGTGTACGTGGTGGTTTAAAATGTTTCTGCAACTGCACCGCCACCACATCTCGATCACAAATAGATGTCCTTTCCGCCGCTGACAGCTGCATCGGTTTGTGCTGGTCCCACCAGGCTAACATCTTTTTCTCTAAGGGTGCTTAGCCTTCCTGGTCTCCGGCTGACCTGTAGTCTCCGGGATCACCACCGGATCATTCGCACTCCCAACGGCCAAAACATTTCTTGCAACACCATGCACTATGAGGGGTTCCCTTCATTAATTTTCCACACCCCCATCGCCAGGATCCAACCAACCATTGATCACACTGGCCCTGATAATGAACCTCGTCACCATTCCACCCCAAAACAGAAGATACCTGTACTCAATATTTCTGAAACGCAATTTTAAAACTACCGATTTTTTTTCTGCGAACTAATACTCTGCCCCCGCCCGGCCAGCCTTGTACAAAACTATACTTACGTGGATATTTAAATATATTTTTATGGGTATCAAAAAAATACGAAATCATAGTCAAATGAAATTGCTAAATAAAAAAATGAAAT
This sequence comes from Lithobius niger, assembly GCA_023313725.1. Taxonomy (NCBI): domain Eukaryota; kingdom Metazoa; phylum Arthropoda; class Chilopoda; order Lithobiomorpha; family Lithobiidae; genus Lithobius; species Lithobius niger. The sequence goes on along the minus strand of JAHWFP010233506.1, from coordinate 31,813 downwards.
GTTTTAAAAGCAGCTTTTTTTTAGCATGCAAGGTTTTTTTTAGAAGAGGCCATTTGCCATGATGATTACGCAATTTAGGCTGGAAGCGTTGTGCTGTGCAGTAGTGACGAGCGTAGATTAATTTCGCGCACACAGCTTCTGGGCAGGCACATGGTGATGCCTTCCGCTTCCAATGGTGGCTTCCCTTTGTTACACCAATTCGCTTTCGTTCAATTGCGATTCGCTGCAGTCCTTATTCCCAAGTTTTTGCCATTATGTGTTATGATTACAATTACGAATAGGCTTATTACCAGTGCTAAATGAATAAAGGCTTGCAAAAAATGATGTGCAGGGAAAGTTCTGTAAAAATAGCGCAGTTTGTAAATTTATTTGTAAAAAATCACCCTCTTTATTCTTTCAGTGTGACGCACGTTCATTCTGCGATAAAGTCGCACATTGCACCACAGTCTGCTTTGGGGCATTACACACACCAATTTCCCGCAATTTCCTCCACTCTTTCCTCATGACGCGGCTACATTGTCATTTGTTTTAATACATGGCCCCTATTTCGAATCAGTGTGTCCTTTTACCTTGACCGGTTCATACCAATCAGGGCCGACGGAAGCAGTACGGCTGGTACGGCTACAGCCGTACCAGTTTTAGGCACATAATTAAAAAAAAAACACCTGCATAAACGCATGCTGATCATTCATAATCATTCGTTCCGTTCCGACCCTTGTCATCCCTGTGCAAAGTGAATAGCAAGTTGCTCACGCACTATCTGGGTTGTTAAGCTGACTTCCCAGACAAATCAACATTTTTCCCCTAAGCAGTGTGTGGCCCGTGCCCACTTCGGGGAATGCTGGCCGATTTTGTATGTTGCTGAAACAAGAGTTGTGCGCTAGTAAAACATTCTTCGGCGGCGGCGCTGGCAAAGATTGGCGCGTCCACGTTCAAAGGACAGTGGCGACTTTTACAAATTTTAGGCAGTGGCGGCTGCTTTTTTGTTCTTACTTGTTGTAAACCATCAGATGGAAACAAGAGATAAGAGTGGCAGAAAATATTTGCCCAGTATGCTGAACATATAGACCAGCAAGTTTTGGGAAGCTTTTATCTGGAGACAGAAAATGATGATATGGCAAGCTGTAACGTGCAACATGTTTAATTTAAGTTAATAATAATAAAATTTAAACAAATAATGTCTAGTTTAGGTATTGCTTAGGGGTGTCCCCCAAAAGACTCGAAGAACCGAGCATTGTTACTATTACCTGAAAAACTGATCTCCCCACATCAATACCTTGTCTGAGCCAAACCTATTCGGGGCTTCTGTTCTGTGTATGAAAGAACTAAGCTCGGCATTAATTGCTTGTTAAATATTTTATCTTTAACCTGAGTATTTAATATCAATAAGCTCTCACCCTGTATTCGTTTCGCCCTTAACTTGAGAAGTTAACATTTAAAATGTTAAGTGAAATGTGTGCAAATGATGATAAAACAATTTGCCCATCACTTGCTGATACCAGCATCCTTAATCCATTTATGTATTTAATTATGGCAAAATTAAGACGTAAATTTCACCACTGCTTTGAAGGACACAATAGGGTAACACCTATGCTTGGTCCTACAAATGTTTCTCCATCTTGTGGTTGAATAAAAACTTTCCTTTGTTGTCATTACAGTGAATCCTCTTTATAACGATGTCCAAGGGTCCTTGGAAATAGAATGTTATAAACCAGCACTTTTGCATGCATTGTTGTTGGAAGTCTCAAAAATCTTCCTGGTTTTCTGGGTTTTCTTACCTCTTCTAACAGGGCACATGACATAAGGTCTTTGAATAAATTTCATTTCATTTAAAAAATAACAACGCTATGACAGGTTTGTTGTGCTAAGAGGTATTGTTACAACGAGGTTAACTGTATATGGGTTGTGGGAACTACCCTTAAGGTGGTTATCCTTAAGGTGGTTATTTGTATTGAATAATTTGGCGTTTGCTTATTAAGAACATAAAATACTAGTAACAAACACTGGCATTCCAATTACTTGCAATGGGGTACAGTTAATTCCAAAAGTCTTTAATTAAAGTCTTGCTTGCTTGACAAACAACATACAATTAACCTTAAAAGATGGGCAGTCAATTATTGCGCCAAAATTAAGCATAAAGTAAACTTGAGTTCTAAATTTCCATGCAACGGTCAACGTATCTGTTTTTCTTATAAGAATGTCTGCACATGTCAGCCAAGACATCAAACGATATTTACGGAGCTATACAAGCTGAAGCAATTGCTAGAGCGTAAGACTGCACTAATACCACTTCTACTGATCCGATATTGTGCGATCAGTAGGGATGTGCGAGTAGACAATTTTTAATTCGAGTCGAGCCGAGCCGAGTTTGCAACAGAAGAATCGAGTATCGAGCCGAGTTCGAGTATTTGATGAAAATATTTTGTTTGCAAGTTTCTCTTCAATTTGGTAAGATAATAATAACAAAGATGGTGCCTAGCTGACTGTGTGGGTCATGGTTTTCCAGTTTTAAGGATATAACTTGAAAATGGCTTCAATTATTGACTTTTAATCTGCACCACTGGTAAGCTCTCGTCGAGACGATCGATTTGGTATATTGGAATGTCAAAATCGGTCAAAAATTGGTGAAGTTATCGCATTTTCGCCGGATTCGATTTTTTCGAGTATGGACGCAAGCAGCGAGCCGAGTTCGAGAACAAGTTTTATACTCGGCTCGGCTCGAATTTTTCGAGTATCGCACACCCCTAGCGATCAGTATACGTTTCACAGATACTGATTTCATTCAAGATAAGACTTCGTGTTGCCATCTTATTTCTGGAATAGTGACAGTCTGGCAGTTCACTCGCTCCGAAATCAAGACGCAGTAGTACAACTAGTGCTCGCGATCAAAAAGTGGTGCACCACCTGTTTGACACGACCACTCTCTGTTGTCTTGTGCCAACTGGCTACTTTCGGAAAACAAACAAAATCAAAACCAAGCTTTGGTTGGTTGTCAGTGTATTGTGTGATGGCATTATTTAGGAAAACAGTTTCGGAAAACAATATAGTAATAAAATTATAACCAGACAAATGATAATTTTGTTTGTACGCCACGAGCTGGTCACGTAGCTAAACCTTCAGTTCTGCTTTTATCCCCGTGGTGTATGAACAGCAAGTGAGCTACCCAATAACTAAGTGTTAGTTATTCATTCAAGGACTGAAGGCAGGGAATACAAAGTTCTCGATGGCAATAAAGATTTAGTTCAGGATGAGACTTCGTGTCACACTTCCATTTTTGGAATAGTGGTAGTCAGCAGGCCGAGTTCTCTATCAGCAATGTTAAAATGTGGTGTCTATAAAGAATCGCTAAGACATACTGATTCCGTTCCAGTACTGATTTACCATTACAGCCTCTGTATCGGTACAGCCGTAATAAACCAAGGGCAGAAGGCACTTACCCACTCTTATCAGGACAGGATTCAGTCACATATACAGTGAAGCGCTTTTTAGCTTTGGCTGCTTCCAGCAATGTCTGAAGTACGACTCGAGAGCGGGAGTGGGTCAAGATGGTCTAAATAAAACAATAAAAATAACTGTTAAAAGAGATACAAACCGAAGTGTATTTTCAGGACTTCTTCTATTGAGTATACATTCAAACGAAGACTTCTATTTTTTTCTATCTGCACTACTTTTGAACGAAAGATAAAAATTCTTGCCGAAAAAATATTGGATGATCCTGGATATTTGAATGTCATTCACCAAGCTTTATCACAATGGTTTAACACACAACAATGAGTAGATACAAAGAACAAAGAGAATGCAATCTTACTGACAAAACTAACGAAAATGATGAAGTGACTGTACTGAGAGACTATGATTTTCCACGATTTTCAAAAAAAATGCTGAATTAACGGTAAATGTTTTGGCTTTTAATAGGACCATTCTAAGAAATACGGAAATCGTGGAATCTTTTGCGGCAATCCTTAATACTAGTGGATTTGAACGGATTTGGGGTTATTTTGGCCATTTTTTTTGCAATCAGGTAATTGTGATAGCTGGTGTATGCGTAAATAAAAAATTCAGTGTGAATTCCAAATGGTTGAGATATGCACAAATTGTCCTGAACAAGACTATTTAGAAAAAAAAGGAAAACTAGTCTTGACGCCATAGTTAAACTTTTGTCTCTTTAGTATAATCTTTATTAATAAACAAAAACGGAACGTTAAATGTTTGGAGTAAGGGTCTATAAGTCAAAACCTAGAAGGAACACGGACAAGCTTTGACAGTCAGGGTCTAGGTGTACAATTTTGTCAGTAGAGGCTGGTAAGCATTAGACCCTTACTACCCGGTGGTTATCTTAGTTCTAGTCTATTGGAGAGACCGTGTGTCTGAACGGTTGTAGCAGGTTTTCTTTGTTCTTACAATATTGTCATGGAAATTTAAGAGCACAATTTTCTTGTGACGATTCGGCCTTTTATCTTTTGCTGCTTTAGATTTTTTTATTATATTTCGTAGATTTATGGCAGAGGATAACCAAATTAATGCTTCCTGCTGCGAATATGCTGTCTTGTTACTAAATCGAAAAATAATTTTCAACATAACGCAAAGCAGGAAAAGTATACCATACTACAACTGGATCATTACATGGGTCTTTATACGAGGATTTACAGTTTTTTGCCAAAATATATTTATTGCTGACCACCGGGTAGTAAGGGTCTAATGCTTACCAGCCTGTACTGACAAAATTGTACACCTAGACCCTGACTGTCAAAGCTTGTCCGTGTTCCTTCTACGTTTTGACTTTTAGACCCTTACTCTGAACATTTAACATTCCGTTTTTGTTTATTAATTCGTGTTACTTTTAGAATTGCAGCTAAACTGTAAAACAGTGCAGTTGACGGTCAACGTTGGTAGTTTAACACAGAGACCCTAGGCTGACCCTTACTAACACTAACTATCACCAGTGTTAATAATAAAAACAATTTTTTTAATTTACAGTCTACGTCTTGCAGCTGGCTTTTGCTAATTGGCATTGTTGCATAATAACAATGTTTAAAACAATGTAAAACAATCAATCTGGTCGTTTAGAGCTCCATAACCCCTGAACAACTGGACCAATTAGAAAATACCTTATGGAAAGGGCACATCTACAGAGCAATACCTGTAAAATGAGCTAAGAACGAGCGTTATAGGACAAATGGTTTGCCCTGCAGAGAGGACAGACGAAAGTATCCCCAGAACAACAACATCATCATCATCATCATCATCAAGAAGAAGCAGAACAAGAAATTGTCTATTTGGCCCCTCTCTGTATCTCGGGTTTGGCTTGACCGAATTTCACAGTTTTTGGACTGCAAACAGGCTATGACTAGTCAAGGCTAGATTCCAAATTTGGTTTAAAGATGTTTACTTTTAACGAAGTTATAAGCTCTCAAAGTTGAGAGTTTAACACAGCGATCCTAGGTCGACCCTTACTAACACTGGCAGTGTTAATAATCTGACGCGGAAAACGACAGTTTGTTCCGGAGTGCTGTGACTGATGGCCATGAAAAAGCATGCGTCTCTGAGTTCACGCATAAGGATTTTATAAATGTACCAAACCGGTTTAGATGGCTAGTCCTGGAAATTAAGATTTTTTTTCTGCGCAAAATGTAGCAGCTTTTTGCTAATTTGGTTATTCTTGCTTTAAAGTTTGCTTGTGAAAAATCTAATTTCCCAGGCTACTCAGAAGCAGTAGTGATCAGCGTTTTTCCAGCCAAATCGATCTCATCGAACTTATCACAGTTATCGAACTCATTACGATACAGTCCTAAGAGCTGACAGTCTACAAAACTCATTTGCAAATTTAAATGATCGTTGCTTCAACTGTGCATCATTATTTAGACTTAGAAATAGTTAAATCGAGCTTGATGCTGCCAAATGGCAATCACAAATTGGCTTGAATACCAGAAGTTGATTGGCAATGTTTCTAATTTTGAAAGATTACAAATTTGTACCAACTGGATCTTCACACAAGATAGTACTTACACGTTTACCAAATTAAAAGCAAACAAATCTTTTGTTTACTGCAAATTTTTAGAAATCATTGTCCTTCTTTGCACTTTTTCCAAGAAAAACTACTAACGTAGATCGTCTTCCTTCATTGAAAAATTCGTTGAGTTTTACTTTAAAAGTTCATGTTAAAACCGGAAAATACTTTAATAAGGAACACGCGATTTCAAACACTAGATATAACTTAAAGGCCGGTTGCCACCAAATTGGCATTGCAGCATCTAGGCCTATCGAATTCGCTTCGCAGGAAGCAAAGGAATACACAAAGCAAAACTTTTAAGCGCAACGAACAAGCAACGTGACTCCTTAATTATTGAGTAATAATTTGGTACGCCCTCGTGCACCTGGAAACAAGCTATAAAAATTAACGATACTGATGTCACTAGATGGCGCCACGGAAAAGTATGAAGAAAATTCCCTGGCGCCATCTTGTGACACTAATATCGTTAATCTTTATAGCTTGTTTCCAGGTGCACGAGGGCGTATCAAATTTTTGCTCAGTAATTAAGGAGCCACGTGCTTGTTTGCTGCATTTAAAAGTTTTGCTTTGTGCATTTCTTTGCTTCCTGCGAGAGAGAACTCGATAGGCCTAGAGGCTGCAATGCTAATTTGGTGGCAACCGGTGTTACGGTGCAATTGACCTGGGAAGGGAACCAATTCACACACTTGCTGGTTAATTGGAATACTTGAAGTTTAATTAAGAGCAAGAACTATCTTGCTTTTCCACGTGTGTGCAGCGATGCTATTCTCTTCAGCCTTATTCTTGGTTTCAGTCATGTGTTGTTTCATGTCCGTACAGACGAGAGTGAAACAACATACGAGTGACACCAGGAATTACTCGGAAGAGAATAGCATCATAGCAGATTGTATGGAAAAGCAACATGAAATAGGGTGGGAGCGTGCACCTCAACCCTATACATTCAAACATTCGCTATGATAGTCATCTACGTGGTTTGAAATCCCTTACGATCCAACAACTCAAAACTAACGCCAATCTGATTAACGCACAAGGCCCCACAAGTTCCAACATCCAATTCTTGTTGCGAAAAGATTTCTGTGAGAGTCTCTCCTGCATGTGATGCATGTGGAATGATCGACCCTATCAATATAGGAAGCTACGAAGATGCCAGATTCAAATGGTGCAAGCGACATTAATGTAAAGCAAAGTTCAAACAAAACATAATGTGCCTGAAGAAGTAATACGGCTAAATCTTGGACATTCTGTCGAAAATTCATAAGATGCCAGTAAGTACTGTATCAAGGTCTTTAAACTGTGCGTTCCTTCTTAAAGTATTTTCCGGTTCTTCCTTCATCAGGGAGGTGCTGGAAATGCAAGTTTAGATGCAGAAACAGTTGCATCTCGGCCTGCGTTTCCAGCACCTGCCTGATGAAGCAAAGTCTACGTTTGTAAAGATTAACGATAAGATAAAGAAGAAGACGGCGTCGAGCAAAGCTCAAAGACCCCCCCAGAAAAGAACCCAAAGGGATTAGCCCCTCCACGCATCAAGGCGTGCCTTAAAGCAAGACAGGTTGGGTGCAGAAACAACAGAGACGGGCAGCGAATTCCATGGGTTGACCACCCGCTCACAGAAAAAGCGTTGTCTAATATTGAGCCGGGATAATTTCCCCCACAATTTGAAATGATGTCCACGAGTACTGTTAGGTCTAAGAAGAAAAAAATTGGAATAATCAATATTGAGAAGACCATGAAGAAGCAGGTAGGTGAGAATAGCGTCTCCTCTATCAAATCTTTCTTGTATAGAAGGCAGATGGGGGCGCTGAAGTCGATCGGAGTAGTGAGTTTACAAACAGCTGGACACCATTTGGTGAGTTTACGCTGGCACTTTTCAAGTTTGTCAAGGTGAGAGGAATAGCAAGGGCGGAAAACTTGTGAACAGTAGTCAAGGATAGGGCGTATGAAAGTTTTAAAAAGCATGGCAAAGAGGTAGGAATCGAAGTATGAAAGTTTTAAAAAGCATGGCAAAGAGGTAGGAATCGAAGTATGAAAGTTTTTTTTAAGACATAGTGAGCTTTGCGGAAGGCTTTGCGAGTGACATTATCAATATGTTTATCAAATTTAAGTTTATTGTTAACAATAACACCAAGATCACGGTGTTAAGTAACAAGCTCTAGCTGCTGACCAGAGAGATAATATTTGTTGCAGTTGTTTTATAGCCGAAGTGGAGAACTTTGCACTTACCAGGATTCACAGAAAGTTGGTTAAGTTTAGCCCAGTTATACACAAAGTTGAGACTGAGTTGAAGAAAGTGATCATTGGCATGTCCAAGTAGCTTGAAGTCATCTGAATAGCTTATGTTCGAAACTTGCAGTTTGGCAGACAGGTCAGACATGAAAATATTAAAGAGAAGTGGTCCGACAACCGACCATTGAGGAACTCCGGAGGTGACAGAGAGCCAAGGTGCAAAAGCTCCTCTAAGTTGTACATGTTGTTTCCTTGAAGATAAGCATGACTGTATCTAGGAAACAGTTGAGTTCCTAAACCCAAAGGCAAGCAGCTTACTGATGAGGATGCTGTGATCGATATAGTCAAAGGCTTTGTTGAAATCTAAGAAAATAATGTCGCAGGGGATACCCCTTTCGACAAGACTAGAGACTTGATCGTAGGTGCAAAGTAAATTTGTGAGGCATGAGCGCCCAGAAATAAAGCCATGTTGAGAAGAAAGAAGAATTTGAAGCTCAAGATATTCATCAGTCATAGTCCTGTGAACAAAACCCTCCAGGATTTTAGACGCAATAGGAAGAGGGTTTACTGGGCGGTAATGTAGTGTTCCACTGGAAAAACTGAAAAGCAGGACAAAAACTTCCGAAAATTCGCAGTAAACAAAAGATTAGTTTACTTTCAGCTTGCAAAAGCTTAAGTACTGTCTTGTGTAATTTTTCGTGCCGAAGTAAAATTCACCTATTGGCTTTTCAAGTACGTATTAAATTGGCTCTTACCAGCAGACATTCGTTTTGCACAGCTGTATTGTACCAATTCTCTGAAATTGCTGAGACGCAAAAACACGAAACTGCTTACAGGTCACCAAGCCCCACCAGAAATCTACTCCTGTTCTGGATACCTAAAACCCACTTATAGTAAGTCAAATTTAAATAATCTTGTTTCGGCTGGACCCACAAATTGGTAACACAAAGATGGTCTGCAATGTTCCATTCACCTCACCATGCAACTGCATTTTCAACATGAACTTTCTACAATGAATTCTAGTGTATTTACTAGCTACACTTAATAAACCACATTCCAAACTATCATCGTTCGATATCTTACCGATCCATCTAAAATAAATGGTAGACAAAGTTTCGCAATCTTCTCACGAGAAGACTGAATTTTTTTCAGAAACAGCTCGCCACGGTCGATCAAGGTGCGCTTGCATTCTTCAAAATTCTAAAAGAAAATTGAATCTCATCAAAACAAGTCCTGATCCATACACACATCAGGAAAGGAAAGCAGGCAAGTACTCACCCTATGCTCCATTGAAGCAGAAAGAGTGATGAACCTAAGAAAGAGCTCACATCCCGATTCCACAGATGTCACACAGCTATCAGTTTCTTTTATAGATTTCACGGCGGTTTGAAGCACCTTTCGCAGCCCAGCCAGGGTTTCAGCTACAAAATAAATTTTATTTCAACATTTCATTTTCATTTTCTTATATGTTCCCAGTTCTTTACAAGAACAGGTAGTTTCGTTGATACCTTGGCACCAAAAGTTATCTGCTTACTGCCAGGGTAAATTTAAATGACTTGACAATTTCCACCATGCCCTCCTACAAATATCATGGGCAAAGCTCAGTGTACACCTTTAAAAGCATGGTTATGGTGCCATGAAATTGGCAGACAAACATTCAATGCTTCTTTCGAACATTCGAAGACAGAAGAGTTGCATAGACTAGCCCACGAAATGAAGAGCACATGGTACTAGGAGCACCGAAGTTGATGTGGCCACAAAACTGGAAACGCAACACATCACCATTGCATTTGAATGTAGTTCCAATATCTAATGCGCAAAGTCTAACATTGTGCGGGATGCGCTGAACGTAGTTCTCAATATTCAAAAGAAAAATTTCCGAGCTGCCACATTTTAATTAGATTTATGGCAAGGGATTGACTAACAATAGGTAAATAAAGTCCTGCAACAATTTGATGTGAAACATAGAGAAAAATTCATACACCTTTCTTTTAAAAGAAATACCTTTAAGCAGCTTATTTAGGAAAAAAGCACGACTAAGACTGTAAAGAATCCTTCCCTTGGATGCTTTTAAATAATGTTGGGCAGTACCTGAAATTTCTTAGACAATGCCAGTACCAGGTGTAGAACTACAGCACTCAGAAAGTTGTGGTACTTGGAAGTGTGGTAGTATTTTCCCAGGTTTCAAAACACATTTGAATTAAAAATTAAACTTTCAAAAGTTCAATGATGTTTGTTTGTTCACGCTTTAGAATATTGAGTTGTTTAGCCAAACTATTTTAAAAAGGCTTTCAACGAATTGTTGAACATTATCTGAGTGTTTAACAAATTTGGAGCATTAATAAATTAACAAATGTTGTAATGTTAGTGCCTTTTCGTAGAATACACCTGTATAGTTTGTACTGGGTATTGTTGCATTTTTGTACTTCAATACACGGATCCAGTGTACCACTCAACCTATTTGACAACATCCGCAGAAGAGTGTCTGAAGAGTGCCTTACTGACACAGTCGAGGCGTTCTCAGAACGAAGCTGGGTGGTCAATATGAATTTCGAGTTAACTCTTTCTGTCAAGTTTTATTCAACGAGATACGTATTTTTTTTTAAATTTACACAGAAATTGGATAACGGATGGTTCGAGGTGCCACCTGATCTCTGAAATCTAACTTGCAACTCTTGAAAAATTTCCTCATCAAGTTAATTTAGACCAAGCACACAGATACCTATCTCAACCATGTAAATACGCACTTCAAGTTCACATTAAAGGCATAAGGCACAGCTGCACGAAACTTGGTAAAACATTGTTTGAAGGCAAAGAACATATACATCGTATAAATATATCACATTTGTCCTGGGTACTGCAAATACTGTAACAACTACATAACTGGCAAAATGCAATTTAAATCATAAATTCTGCACACAACGAACAGGTTGGGTAATACCAAGAATTTGGTAATACTGGTACAACCCAATGTCAAATGAAAGTTCACCATCACAGCATGTGGGATAAGGAAGCTTAATACCGTCATCAGAAATGCATGAAAGAACCAATGGGATGCTACTTTTAGATGTATAACTAACTACATTAGAACCTCAATTATCTCAACCCCAATTATTCAAACACCCTGCTTATCCAAATTCCCATTTTTGGAACATATTCAGAAATTTGCCATTTATCGGCAAGAAATAAGACTTGTGTATGCTTTATTTCGGTTTCTGGAATTTTTGCAAAATTTTCTTTCAGTAGACATGTTCACAGTGGTGCCCCCTCCCCCCAATTGTGACAATTTTGTTATTTATTGTTGTGGCTCCTAGTTCAGGAGGCAGCTGATGAAAGTTGGAATTTGAGTGCTTCGCATTTGTATGCTTCAAGCAAATGTCACAAATATTTCAAGTAAACAGGACTATTCCTTTTGTTTTGCATGTAAATTGGATTAAGCAAACTATTCTATTATCCAAACACCTTCGGTCCCCAGATAACTCACATTCTACTGTATAGGCAAATTTTCTGTCTAAATGACGAATCAAACTTACACTTATCCTTTTTGATATACTCTATTAGCGTCTGAATGGCTGCAACAGCAGCAGAAACTTCGGGATCTCTTTTCAAAATCTCCTGGAAATAACGTTTTACTTCTGAAATAAACAAAAAACAAGTTAGGAACCTTGTTTCACACTACTATACAAAATATAATAGCCTATACGTAGACTAGTCTGTGCATTAAACTCCACAAGTTTACATTAGCGGGACAGGCACACATTAGAAATTATTGTAATGTGTGTCAGGTTGATAGCTTTAAAATGAGAGAGATGGTGATGTTTAGACAGCACAAACGATAATTAACCCATATTCCACACCAAAATGTACAGTACACCTAAGCAAGAATAAATCTAATTGTCCAGCTAGGAAGAGTGAGCTTCATGAGGTTTTAATAGTAATCCAAGTGAAGCTCATAGCATGGCTGAGTTTTAGGAATCTGGGTCTCCCAACCACGAGGACACAAGATCAAATCATGTCAACGACCTATCTTAGTCATTAAAACCTTACGGTCGGTCGGTATACCTCTTGTCCTCTGAAAGTAGGAAGACTAAAAATGTGAGAAAGGTGCCGAAAAGCAGGAAATTAATCCGGATTTTGGGTAGGCATATTTTCGTATTTATAAGTCCATAAAAATCCCCTGGAAAAAAAGCAATAAACCACCTGAAACAATTGTTGCCCCTTTTTTTTCTAAGCTCATTGTTAACTTCGGAATGTCGAATTTTACTGCTGAAGGTCGTGGTCGATTGTTGTAGGTTGAGCAAGGATATCTTTCGTCGTACAGGTCTGACTTACAGCACCAGTGAAGGAAGCCATGGCTTGTTAGGAATGTCTGTTAACAATCGATTGAAGGCAACAGAAAATGAGGCGCGTGGAGCTCGCGGTTGGCAAGACTGTTAAGTTTCTTTACAGACACTTCAAATCAAAGACCACATAATACCCATTTAGCTGTTTAATAAATGAAATAATGTAAAGGTACAAAAAAATTAAATACCAAATGCCAAATAATGTAATCAAAACATACTGATAACAGAAAGGTTGCAAGGAATACACTTGTAATGTTTTAAACACTCGAGCAGTACTATTTACGTTAAGCCATTAGCTGATTCACTCCTTAACAATCATCCAGCGAAATTGTGTTATAATTTCATGGAAACCCATGTAAAGTCCCTTTCAATGCCAGGATGATGGGGGGGGGGGGGGGGGAGTGTAGTGAGTGACCCTAACAGTGTGGGCGGTTAGCAAACCGGTGTGCTCAAGTAAGCATTTATTGAACTATAAATAACTGAATACGATGTAAGACTGACGTTTTTATTTATCGAGTTCTTTGGGCTTTGGGCGTGTGCCAGTTTCTGTCTGTTAATACACGAATACCAAGACCCTCGAGCGAAGGTAGACAACGCTAAAAGAGCGAACGGAGCGAGCGATGTGGTTAGTGTACCATTAAGAGTGTTACGGTCTGTTGCCATTAGCTTAAGCTCTTGGACCAATTACGTTCTTCGGATGGACAATTTACTAAATGTAAACAACAAATTAGGATAATCGTGCCTCATAGAAACCGTTCAAGACTCCTAGCACCTCCAACTGCTTTATGGAGGCAAAACCCGTTCTCTCCTTGCACAGATGCAGTCAATGCAAAAAAGCATAATTACCACTTGGCCCCACGGTTTTCAGATGGTGTTGATGGGTTCACCACTTGAATGAACTCCTCCATTACACCCAGACTTAAAAGTGCAGTCGCCATTAAGTAAACATATAAAAATAAACTAGCCGAGCCACTCATTCATTCGGCATCGTTTCGCTTCTCTCTAGGTGATAAGCTTCTGGGCATTCACATGCTAATGAAAATCAATATAAAAGTAATTTTGGCAATCCTCATGTTTGAGAATGGAGATACGAAAGACGATGACTAGACAAAATCGTCTACTACGTCACATCGCGAGCGAAACGAGAGCAGGGACAATCCGAGTCTCTAACGCAATAAACGAATCTATATTACGCTACGGTGACGAGATCGTAGGCTATGTCATACACTAACATAGCAATGAATGCTTCAAAATCATATCATATTTAAGACTCATGTTTGATGAGCAATTCGCCCATACTTCACTTTGTTAAAAATGTTTGTTGCAGAGACATCTCGACTCCATGGCATTGTTTTTATGTCCCGAAGAAGAGTTTGTCGTACCGGCGTCTCTCAGCGTCTCTAGTTACCGAACACAAGGGATGTAGCTGGCTTGCTGGCTGTGATCCATCTGGACCTATTATGCACGATTCACAAATGTATCCTGACCTGACGTGACAGAAACTGAGTTGGAAATCTATGTGTCACTCTATGAACGGAATATTGGCAAGCCCCAACAACCGAGGCCAATCCTATATACTCTGCCAATCAGAAGCCTGATGCAAATTGTTGTGGGAATTTCACACCTAGGCCCTCGATGTACTTTTAGTGAAATTTGTAATCTGTTTTTGCCATTCGCTATTCCATCGCCGTCATGTTTTCCTTCCCACGACAGCAGCCATTCACGCCTCGAGACGCATTCTGGATCTTTTTTACTTGTACTTCTATCCTTCAGTGTTTACCTATCCTGTTTCTTTTGGCTCCGATTCCCCATGCAGGGAACGAGTTTCAGCACTATGTAGTAGTCCTACTGCCACAGTGCGACTAAGTGAGGCGATTGTTCCAAGATGCAAACTTCTTAGAGACAACCCGCGCTTTTTTTTTCCTCAACACGAAAAAGCACCTGCAGGGATTGACAGTACGCTTATTCCTAGCTCCAACAAGTTTTCTTTCATGCAGTGCTGAGTGGAAACACACGTAACGCTATCAAACACTATTGCTTTGCTGCGTAGGTCACGATTTCTTTGATAGACCCACTCAGTAGTACAAACAACATTGTTCAAACGAGTCGCCATTGCTGTAGGGCCTGGTTGTGATAATAGTATGATCATAATGTGAGGAAGACTCCACTCATTCTGTCATCACAACCCCCCCCCCAACTTGCTCAAGGCAGCGCACGCGCACGTGCCACTTCCCTTACCATGGGCAGTGGCAGAAAGAACAGTCAGTCGTGAGCCACAACAGAGAGCACACACAAAATAAAGCTGATCAGGTACAAAACCCCGTCTCTCTTTCTTAAACCACCAGGCACATCACAACTATCACAAAACTGGCACACAAACGGGTTAGCTGCCAGTGGAAGGAGGGGGGGGGGGGAGTCCAGTGTGGATGGTGTGGGGGCGGTGTGTTCACTCCCTGCTTGCACACCAAGCTAGTAGCCGCTAGTGTTGCACGGTATTAAGTTTTTGCAGGACGGTACGGTACGGTTCTGAAAACGGCGGTCTACGGTAATATCACGGTAATTTAGGAAATAATTTTGCGCTGTTATCCACTTGAGCACAAAAGAATCAAATATGGCTCTTGGCATTTAATTTTTTTTTTACTAAATAGCGGAACTTCGCTTTCATCTTGATGGGACGCTGCAACATCGACCATAAATACAAAATCGCTCATACGCGCTTGTTAGAGCTGTTCCCTCCCCAATCCCCCCCCCCCCTTCCGCACTGTGGGCAAGCAGTGGGGTCGGATTTCACTGGCTCGTGCGAATTTCGCACTTTCGCATGCACCTTCGTCAGCACCATAATCACGGTAATACCGCTGCTACGGTAATACCGTGGTGCTAAAAAAGGAACGATACTGATACCGTAATTTTTTTTTACCGTCAATACCGTGAGTACCGATTTACCGTGCAACACTAGTAGCCGCTGTCACGTGATACCACAGTTGCTGAGGGTGTTACACTCAGTACCTTCCTAAAGCACCGAACAGAGCGAACAGAACGCACCACTGTTACAAACAGTTTGGCTCCAATCTCGACGTCGCGCGTGCGCAGTGATGTTGCATCAGCCGTTCAGTACCTTCCTAAACTACAATACAGCTCAACAAGCTCAGCAGCATATTGATACGTCATACCTTTACCGCGACCAGACCTAGCTAATGGATTTGACCAGGGTTGGCTAACAGATGTGACCAAGCGAGAGCAATGCCAAATTGCGAACCATCTCAGGGAGATGGTTTGCTGGGGTGGAGGTATGAGCATGCGCGAGCTAACAGTTTTGACGAAACAGATTCGTTGCTGACGATGTTGACGTCAATCAAGCCGCATCACCACGGATATTAGCAAGGTATGTGCTAAACTGTCACCAACAGGGGTGCGTTTGGTTCGCTCCGTTTGGTCGTTTAGGAAGGTACCGAATAATACGGCGGTACGTTGCTCACTCTGTGTTGCTTTTGGGAAGGAACAAAGGTTCATGCGAGGTACGACTTTCGTGGCATTACTATGCAGTAGGGCTATGACAAAACTTTGTGGGAGAAATAATAAACAAATACAATGCACCATACTTTGCATACAGTATCGTAAACAATTTCAACGTCAAAATAACGTAGACTAACAGGTATACGTCAGGTCAAGATGGTCAGGTTACTAACAACTGACATATGTTTTCGGCAAGTTTAATCCGGTTCCTTGTATGATTAACGATAAACACATGCTTCAACTTTTAGAACGCAAAGAGAAAATATGCGTCAGTTGCGGTAAAGTAAGGTTACCTATTTCATTCATGATTACCGGCGAGACGTAAAAGTTGCAAAACTATCAGACTTATCGTTTGCTTGCGACATGTGCGCGATGTTGCTGCCAGATTGCCAACGCATTCCTAATCCTTATTGGTTGACCATGTTGCATGAACCAATCAGAAACGAGGTTACAAGTTAGTGTTCGGAGTTACGTTGTTTACAACATGGCGGCCGGTAAGTGAAGTTTGCTTTGAAAGCATTAATAGTCGTGGCTGCATAGGCTGTTGTTTTCTTCATTTTATTTGCATTGGATAACAGCGAATTTTTGTCGTGCAATTCGAATTTCATTTATGATAAATCAAGGCTTCTTAAACTAGGATATTGGAGCTAGGCTCACGTCTATATAGCTGCGCAGGGGCTAGGGACACGATTATTATGTCCGTTGAGAAGGGGGAAAGTTTGTCCCGAACCCCGATACTTTTGGGGCCCCTTCCTGTCCCGGTAGCAAACCATAAAACGCAAAAATAAAAACTCGTAGATGATGTTTGTGAACCAGGCCTGATTAATGGTTGAGAGAAAGGAAGGAGAAGTTAGGTTGTGCGTGTAGGTGGCCCAGGGCCCACTTCATTTGGAGAAAAGAGATTGGATGGGGAGGGAGTAGACCGAGTATTTGATCCCAGGCCCTATCATCTCCCTCTACGACCAAGTGTGTTAAATCTGCAGTGTACGTTAGTAGCGTCCTTCCGACGTCACTACCTGTCTACGTTAATAAAAGGGTTGCGGAACCACTACCGCAGCGGCTCCAAGCTCGTCCACCATCGATCTGTATATGTGGATGGTTGTACTATCGCCATTGGTGTAAAAGGTAAATCAAGTCGCCGTTCACGAAAATAATGCAAGTTTTTTTCCAAATTACGAGCCTCGGTCGCGCTGTCGCGCTCGCTGCAGCTAACTACATAACATCAGAAAACACAACCAAAAACTTAGCCAGAAAACTTCACGCGCCGGAATCTAGATAGGGCGGCCATCTTGCTTGGAGCTTCTGCGGTAGTGGACCCAAGGGTTGCAGACAGGATGTGGCCTGCTGCATTTCATCCAAACTCAGAACTGCTTACTTGCCCACTTTCTTTAGCTACGCATTAGACGTGATGATGGTCATGTACGAACATCTCAAAAACAAACTTTATTAATAGGGCTAATTCTGCTTTAATAAAAATTTCATTACAAATGCTTTAATAATCGCTCGCCATTGCTCGCCTCCTCGACTCACGGTTTTTTTCTTTGCCATGTACACCAAGCGTACACCTAGCCATTGTTGTTAAATGGTCTCCTAGCCAGATCTCACAATCATTAGCGAAGGAATAAAAAATTGTCACAATAGAATATTTAGATCTGTGGAAGACGTAACATAGGAAGGCATCCAGTTCTTCAATTTGATCAACATCATGATCAACATAAAAAGTAGTTTTTGAACCCCGACACTTTGACCGATTTTCCGTACCTTCCGTAATGCTACGATTACGTGTAGCCTAAAGGTTATGTGCTCTTGGACTAACTAAGCTACTCGAAAAACTTTGTTGGCGTTCGAACAATGAAACTCCATATTTTATACTCACAGCCCAAAAAGAACTGCTCACTTTCACTACGAAGACCTAACAGTAACGCAATGTCTAGCAAATTTTCAAAAGCTTCCTGCTTTCTTCATCAGTCTTAAAGACAGTCAAAGCACTCTCATCATCATAATGAACTACAACAAAATGCACAATTTCAAAGTCAATAAAGTCAATCTATTTTCATCAGGCAGCAAGCACTCCACTTGCTACCTTGTCTCCTTCCTTCGTGTGTTTTAATTAAATTTGGCGGTTGAAGATAGTCGTACTGTGTATTCAATGTCCAGTTTTCTATGACTTGAAAGTTTGAGAAGATATAGTTGTGATGTATCTTTGTTGACTTTGAAAATGTGCATTTGTTATGGTATCTTGTAATTTTCAATGTAAGCCTTATGACATTTTTTGACAACCCTCTTCGAGTGGGACGGGTTACTCACGTCTAGCTGAAATAACGATCGGGCGATCGTGTTCCCACCAACCCCAACGACGATCGTAAAACTTTTCAGAATTCATGTGGCCACGTAGTTAACGCTCGTGGCACAAGAGCAAAACGAGAGCACCATTTGATGAGTTTCACTTTCACGTTATACGTCAATGTTTACATTTCACATCTGGGCATGCGCAGGTTGATGTTTACTCCCACGGTGGCAGTGCTCGTGGCTCTGCGATTCTTGTAACAGTTTCTGAAATGTAGTCTTATGTTGTGACTGGTGGGTGACCTGTCTTTCTCGAAGAGAGAGATAGTGGAAGGTGTCGTGACATTTTCAAAGTGAAAAAACTGAGAACACGAAAATGTGTGGCCTTTCGTGGTTCTAAGTTCTTATGCCTTGAAAATGCCCTCCAACTGTGTCTAACAAGGGGGCAAAAATTCAAATTAAATGTTGAAATGCTTGTGGATTTACTGACAGGTCTGCTTTTTCGATTATTCACACTGCTTTCATGCTTTCATGTTATTTTCGTCTTTGTTTCTCACTTGTGTCAATTTGACGTTTAAGCAGTCATGTCACGGAAACATTTTAACTCGGCTCCCAAGTACGCACTTCTGATAATTAACTTGCTAAATTGCATTCAGGAAGGCCTCAAATTACATTATGTTCTAACCTGTTTACATTGCTGTATTGTGTTCCGGGTTTCTCTAGTTAATCATGTAAAGTGGCTTGATTTTCTCTGTTCGTGTAGCATCCCTGCAGCAGAATCTGGCTCGTTGTGGGCAGTGGAAGGCCAGTATGCACAAATTTTGCCTAAATTTCGACAGTTTCACTAATTTTTGACCGAGTTTGACATTCCAATGAACCATTTTAATTGTCTCTCGAGATCTTTCTACTGATAGCCAAATTGGTAGGTTAAAACATTGGCAAGTAATTTAATGAAAACCAATAAACATGAGGGAAAAAAAGATTGGCTGAAGACAATTTTTAATGACACAATTTGTAATTGGTTCTATGTTGGGATTTTGAATTTCTAAGCATCCCAGGCCACTTCATATCAACTGCTCTACTAATACCGTTATCTGAATATTGTATAAGTAAACTAATGACAAGCATGCAATGTGATGGGAGAATTCGCGGAGTGTGACAGTTTCGGACATGGGTGAGATGGGAGTTAGTAAATTTGTGCACAGTCAAAAATCTGACTCAACTTTAGGTTAATCGGTTTCAAACGTTCTACATCAGCTGTTGAATGATTTAATTTTGTTCTTTTTTTGTAACTTTGTCAAAAACCCTATTTTAATGTTTATTTACTAAGTATTCATTGCAATAATTTTGCAGGAGGTGCCTTATTAGTGGTGATTGTGGACACTAGTCTTGGCCAAAGATTGCTCCGTGAAGGACAGGTTAGTAAACTGTTGGAGTCATACATTTTATTCATGACTGCCTTATTAAATGCACAATTAAGTGTACAATTCCTTAAATCCCAGCATTGAGTGCATTCTGAATTTGGTTTACTACAAATGTATCTCAATACAAAACCACTTGGGTGAAAGAAACCACCAAGTTTCAGCCAATAAAAGTAGTGATATCTGAACAAAATGGCTGCCACCTAGTTTAACCAAAAAGTGTTCTCCTTAGAAAATGGTGATATCATCCCCACAAACGAACAACCACCTAGCTAATTCGACTGATTATTAGCTCAAAGGTTAAATGAGAAATCTTACCAATTGATCGGTAGCAGTGGTCAAGTTTTTCATTTATTGTCTGAAGTGATTATCGGTGGCGTCAACTGGGGGGGAGGGGGTTGTTCGTTGATGGGAGTGACCTCACTACTTCCTAAGAGGGATCACTTTTCACTAAGGCTGTTACCGAGCTGCCGAGCAGAGCATGATCAGCAACCTCGATTTACCGAGCAATTACGTCCATTTAACCGAGCCAAGCAGCATGGCTCGTGACTGGTCTCAGCGCGCGATTCTGTGACCACTGGATCTTGAACGCGAGCTTCATTTTGACGGTTTACAGTCGATAATTATGATCTATGCATGGTTCCTGCTGCAGGAAGGTTGAAGGACTACCACAGAAGTCAATATATTAACTAAATTTGCAGGTAATTCGTGCAGATTTAACCCTTTTCTTTATGCTTTTTCTGACATTCGCTTTCATATTACGCTTGGTAACCGCAGCAGTGCCTTATAGCGGAAGGCTCTTTTTTTAGGCATAACGTACACATGGTTGCTGGTTTAGTACCACTGGAAGTATTGATACACCATTACTCTCATCTCTGAAACTTGAAAAAAATTAAGAAACTTACCTTCATCAAGAAATAACTCAAAGAGTTTTAGTGTCAACAGCACCAATTTAATAGTTTTGAATGGTCCGTTTTATCTGGTATGGCCAATTAAGACTGCATTAACAAGACTCCATTTGGTCGTTAATGCAGGCTTAATTGGCCATACCAGATATTATGTCCATACGTCATCAATTACAGTGTGTGAAACTAATAGTAGCCTATGGTTGCTGCTGCGCCAGGCTGTTTTAGTGAAAAGAATTGCTCTATGTAGAAGCCTGCTTGGCATTTAGCGTGTACTGATTACTGGGATGCTGCCGGTATGAAAAATGTGATAGT
Source organism: Lithobius niger (assembly GCA_023313725.1). Lineage (NCBI taxonomy): Eukaryota > Metazoa > Arthropoda > Chilopoda > Lithobiomorpha > Lithobiidae > Lithobius > Lithobius niger. Next base: position 10,797 of record JAHWFP010233506.1, on the reverse strand, counting down.
TTGCCGGTGGGAAAATGTAAAAAACACGAGTGTTGTGTGAAAAAAAAAGGCAAAACGCATTATCGAAGTAAAAAACAATCAAATTATCCATCTTCATTTTGGGCCCGAAATTACGTAGGCATGTCTGTTGTTAGAACACGAAAAAAAATTGATTGGTTTATTACCGGAATTGCTTTTAATTCGCTTTCGCTCTCTTAAGTGAAATTGCAGAGAAATTACAATGGTTACTGGAAAAATGAAAAACGGTGTGTATATGAAAACGAATAAAGAGTGGTACAAAAATGAAAAGTAGGTATGTGAGAAAAATGACAGCGGGTATGTGAAAACAATGAAAAGTTGGAATATGAGAAATGTGAAAAAAGCTGCTAATCCCGGCAACACCCTGTGATTAATAAAGGTGCTCGGTTCTGTTCGGCATCACTGATCGGCTCGGTGTACCAGACATTTTTTGAGCGCTCGGCTCGGGATCGGCTCGGCAGGAAAAAGTGTGCTCGGTACAGACTTACTTTTCAGACTTCTCACTTTTCTATTTCGGGTATAGAAACCAATTTTGCCCGGCTGGCACCAGTAAATTTGGCTTTTTTCAGTATTAAGGGTTTCATATAGCCTATTGTTGTACTTGTAAATTTATATTCTTTCATTATGATTGGTCATTGGTGTGTCTTAGTGTGTATTTCCTTCGTGATGTGACAGGCATGAGTTTTAGCTGAAGTAGGGGAAAGTGATACGAGAAACTGTTTTGACACATGCTGTGTGGTTTGAGAAGCGTGCAACCAAACCTTCACATGTACTAGGCTACATTATGGATGTATGGTATGGTGACTGTGCGTTGTAGGCTTGTAAGTACCAGCATTGGGGTAGTAAAAAGTACGTAAGGATAGGGGAACCAGGTCAACAGTGAAAATCCAGAGTATGCTGGAGTGGGTTTGGCTGCAATTATAAAAGAATCATTGTGGTAGGGTGGTGTTATGGTTATGTAACGCTGTTAGAAGTGTAAGCTGATGGAAAGAATGACATATTGTAAATGACAGTTGGAAAGGATGTTAATTCAACGATTTCCCTTTTTCACTATTTGTATTGTTAAAGTTTCTAACAGATACAATATTACATGATTTGAGGCGATGTTTTGATTTTCTTATAAGTTTGTAACGCCATTGCTATTGCTCGTGAGACAATTTCTCATGAGGGGAGCATGTGACGAGTCTCGGTAAGCCTTGACCGTGCTTTCAGTGCTTGTCTCGCTCACTGCCAGTCAGCTGGCTTCTGGTGCAGCAGAACATGAGCGGTAATGGCTAGCGACGGTTTGTCACCATGTTACATTATGTGAGAAGTAGCCGCCCAGCTGAGTTTAGGCCTTTTTAAGAGAAATAAAAGGCAGTGTGCTGGAGTTGATTTTGATGGCCGAGTTGAAACGGGACAGCATAACAAGCGACTTCTTGATTTCTTGTTGTTACAGCCAGTATTGACGCAATGTTTGGATGGTTTGATGGCCTTTTCCAATTCCCATTTGATGTTGGACCCACGGAACAAATTGGCTGTCATAGCTTGCCATACTAGTACAAGGTACGTGAGTAGCGAGCTGTTTAAAGTAGTATTGGGCAGTACTTGGTATATCTCTGGTGGTGCCAATGTCAAGTGTGGCACCACGGTACTTGTTATTTTGTGATACTAAAAAGGGTGGCGGTATTGTGCCAGTCTTATGGTACCAATAGTTCAAATTATACTTGTAACACATTGCTTTCTTCAATTTAAATAGCAACTTTTTAAAATTTACCATGTTAGGCCACGCAAAGTTAACTTTATTAAGCTTAAGCCATACAATACGAACGAGTATTGTCTACCATTCATAGGTGCCTTTGACACTTTTTTCATTCACTTACACGTAAATCTGGCATAAAATTCCCAGGATGCCCAAAAACCATATAGTTTTCTTCGTTTTTAGAATGAATAACCAATGAATAGAACACCAGTACACAAAAGCAAGAGCAAGAGCATTCGCCTTCCAAGAGATGGCAGTCCGTCCAACAGTTCTGTAGTTCTTACGGTCTTGGTCGATAAATTTAGAAAATGGCAGCGTGCGTGAATGAGAGACTCCGTCCAAGAATCGCATGTAAATAGTTATTAAAAGCTATTTTGTTCACCTCGAAACAGTGAAATCATTTAATGCAAGAGATATTGGCACCACCATTTAACATATAGCCAGGATCA
>JAHWFP010233505.1:3201-47489 GCA_023313725.1 Lithobius niger | reverse complement strand
TGAAAAAAATAGCGTCATCAAAATTTCGAACACAGATTTTATTACGCCACTACTGCCACTCATCTCTACCCCCAACTCATTTTACTTCCATACTCAGTTCGAAATGAACCCCATCCTAACGCTCACCCATCATGATGCTCACCCTTATTTTTTGTTATTTTACTAAAACTTCTAAAACCCCCTCCCCGCCGTTCATTCATCCCTACTATTTTTTGGGACTGAAATATCCCACCCTGCGTTTGTTATTGCTTCTGTTATTGTTACTGATTTGCCTGATCTCTTGTATTAGCGGACCCCCACCCACGGCCCATCTCCACTGCTAATGGTTCCCTCTATATAATGATCACTTCCATTATATTCTTCCACCTTGGAAGTGATCATTCCCAATCATTCGTCCAAACTTCCACGTTATCATCGTACGCGCTGCTGCGCCCTGCCCTGCCCATTGAGGCCCTGCCCTGCCTTTCTTGCAAGGCCGGACTATACTACTACTATTCCAAGGTCTTTGCTTCCGGCATTATAGTTAGAGACGGCATGAGAACCAAAGAGGATTGGTTTCTGAACAAAATTTATGCTTTAAACTTTAAACACGTAAAAGCATCGATCAAATTGGGAGATCTGGCGCATATTGAGGGCTTTCCACGCATTCACTTAGTTCAGATACAAATTCCTTTGGGTTGTTAATCCGTACGGTACTGGACGGCTCCTAGCGTCACTAAACAGAAGCAAGCTGACGGGCCTAGAGTGGAGCGAGGTACGCAGCTATCTCAGGTACGTTGCTTTCTTGATTCATGGTTTTTTATATTGGTAATAGATGGCGCGGTCTGTCCTTGACCTTGCCGAACTGACCGTGAACCCTCGACTGCTGTTACAGTTTTAACCAAACGCCTAAATTCAACCAACACAACAACCGTATGAACCTGACCGAATTTTTGACGTATTAACTACTTTCACGGTAACGTGATTATTTTTATTACTGGTTTTTGGGTTGTGTGAGTGAACCGGAAGTCGGACCGGAAGTTGCACCGATTGTACGGAAGTTAGTGTCACGTGCCCAACTGATTTAACGATTTTACATATACTTTAACTGTTGTTAAAGTGTTAACCGAATACCTAAATTCAACCAATACACTAACCTTTAACGTAGCATCTACTTTCACGGTCTGACTATTTTTATTATAGAAGAAGAATGTCTTTCGATTATTGGGGGGGGGGGGGGGGTCAACAAACTCGCACCGTACTTGGCAATGACAAGATTCAAATTAGAAAAAGACCATAACCGTAGGTCTGGCTCAAATCGCAAGGGGGCAATAATGGGAGATTGCTTAGTTGGTCACTATTTCTCCAGGATTTATCGTTTGACATTGAACAAAAAGGGGGTGGATAATGGTAATGCAGATGCATTACACAGGCTTCCGGTGGAAGAAGGTGTTGTGTTTAATGTAAATTATGTTTGTATGTTTTTTTGTTGGGGAAAAATGCCCTAATGCTGAGTGTAGGGGGGTTTGCCATGGCTAAAATGTTTTTTCTCCAATGGTGAACAGTACTTTTGAGATGAATCCATGGAGGTGGATTGTTGTGTGGTATGGTGTGTTTAGGGTGGCAAGAAAAGAGATGGAGCGAAAAGAAAGTTGTTTTGGAATGCTTTCTTGTGGTGTGTTGTAAGCATAAGTGGATGGATTGCTCGTTAAAGAGGGAGTAAAATTGGTGCGTCGTATTTGGTGTGTCAGCGGGGCCGTTTGGTTTTGAGAAGGTCCTGTTGCCGTGTTGTGGATGTGGAGAGGGTGGTGGAGTGCAGAAGTGTGTAGCAATGTGCAGAAGAGTGCAGCGGTGTGCAGCAGTGTGCAGTGGTGTAATTGTGAGGTGATTGTGCAAAAAGTGTTGTGCAGCGTTAGTGATGTGTGCAGTGCAGCCAAACTGCAGTGATGGATTTGTGGGTTGGAGATCGATCCTTGACTTCTGTAGATCATTCCTGGTGATATGTATCACAAGTGGCCTGCACTTACCGTGATTTGTTGAGGACGAATCACAGCGTTGGGTTGGAGGTGTAAAGTTACCATCTCTTGCTTCCTGGCTTGTTCGTAATTACCTAAAAACTGTAATTACGGCAAATTACGGTGTTCTATTCGAACTCTCGAGAGATACAATTGCAAGGGATGGAACGCTTGTCTTTAGCGATTTTTGCTATTGTGCGTGACACGTGTGTTCCTTTTGTGAAAGTGTTTAGATATTTTGGCGAGAACAAGCCCTTAAATGAGGAAGGTTTGGCGCCAAAAGAAATCATTCCCAACAAGCACGCAACAAAGACAGAACTCTTTGCACGAACTCTCTTGTTGGACAATTTCTTGATTCATTTGTGGATTGTTAAATGTTAATTTTTGTAAAATGCGTAATGTCGAAGGATGAAGTAAAGGAGTTTTGAATTTAACAAGTCTGCAGTGAATCCTTGAAATTACAGGCTTTTGGTAGTAACCAGCCTCTTGGGAGATGTGCTCTACAAAGTCTCACTCTCAGCGTGTTTTCTTTGACGTTAGTTTTCTTGCTCTCTCAATTTTGGAATTGTTGCTGTTGTTGGGGTTCAAAAACTTTGTGGGGTTTCAAGGCATCCATCCATCTGTTGTTATGGTAGGTAAAACATCAACAGCATAGAACTCATTATTATCAAGAAAAACCTTGTACAATACTAATGGAGTTTTCAGAATTATGGCAGGGTTTGGTGTATGTATTGCTCTGCTTTCATTTTTCATGTATTGCACACAATTCCAGGTTTTATCATCTAATTAATTCCAGTGCCCCTGCTTCATCACAGCCTGAAATAAAAGAAAATTAATTTTCTTCAGAATGATTTTAACATGTCGCTGAATGAGCCAGCAAAAAAGGGAGCTATGTCATAGATTATTCAGTGGAAGTGATACGTACACTCATTTACTTCCGATAGTTGTCACATTTTGTAACAGAATATTATTAATTGTCATGTATGTAAGAAACGTATGTGCAAAATTGGATCCTGCCGGCTAACCCGTTTAGAAGTTAGGCATCTGGGCAAAGAAATCGTACCGGAACTGACATTTACTACCACTTCCGGTAGAGTTAGAACAAATGGTCAATAGATGTTACTTGACGTAAATGGTCTCTAAAATATGCCTACAAAATTTGAAACCTATCGGTTAGACAGTTTAGGAGTTACTTGATAGCGACTATTTACCGGAATAGAGCCATATATCCACTTCCGGTTGGATTTTCGATATTTCATCAAAGAACAGTATTTGTCATAAATGATCTATAGAACTACTGCAGTAAGTTTCAGAATATTATATTGATGGGTTTATTAAAGGCACATAACTCCCTCCGGTATATTTTAACGGTTTTTCTCGATACATTACCGGAAATAGTTTAATATGAATTAAATTACCTTTTATTTGATGGTCGAAGGGTAGGCTACGATCCCGACGACATGTGGGGCGCGTGCACGCTATTAAGCTCCTTTTAGACCGTTCGGTCCGAATGGTTCCTCACTCCCGCCATAACGCGGCAAGCCGTTGGCCCTAATTTTTGATGACGTAGAGAGAGCGTATACTCTCTGACGTAGCACTTCTCGTAGCCAAGTGCCTTTTTCGCTTGCGGCCCTTGAGGAAGGATAATTATGTTAAATTCCCGAGTCCAAATTTAGGACAATTTGAACTATTGACTAGCTACTATATATCCTTTATTAGTAATATTAGTAATAACAGTCTAGTATACATGCATAAATACTTTACAATATATGAATGTAAATTGCATACACAGCACCAGTGTAAACAAAAGCTAACTTGTATCGTAGTTAATAAGGTCGGTTGCTCGCGAACCAATGCAGTGTGTATTATGTATATCTCAAATGGCATTGTACAACTTGAGCGTTACAATTTAATCTTTAGACGCAACACATTGCGGAGATGCCTCATGGTCAGTGCTTCCACTTACAGGGATCTTTCCGGGGTTTTCCCCTTTTTAGGGAAAAAAATACTAAAAACGAAAAAAATGGCAAAATTCTGTATTTCATTTGAAAGTTGCAATTTTCTCTAGTAACTCACGATATTCTCTCTATTCACACCCTTCTTTTCGAAACTTCTGCTCTGACAAACGCGTGTTAACTGTTTAAACCCAACAGTTTATTACTCGTCTGTTGCTGGTTTATTAAGGCTAAAATCACAAAAATTGTGGGAGTACTAATTTTTACAGTTCCATCACTTCTGGCAGGAACAATTGCAGGAGGGCTCTAATAAAATAAATAGTCTTTTGAATTTTATTTTCAATATATGCATCAGAGGTGGCGGGCTTTCCTGTGCCATTAAAACGGGCTCATAATTTTTTTTTTTAATTAGGAAATGTTTAAAATTAGTGGTGTAATGAAAGGAAATTAAAATAAGGGAAGTAAAAAAAAGGAAATTTTCATTTGTACAGGGAAAAAAAGGAAAATTTCGCCTTTACTCAGGGAATTTCTGTAAGTTAGAAGTGGAAGCACTGCTCATCTGTTTTCGTCTTCCGAATTTTCAACCACGTAATAAATATGTTTCATCAAAAAATGTTCTTCGCAATTCACTCCATCTGCGTCTAAATTCCCCCAAAAAAATCCATCGTCCAAGTTTGCGGCTTGTCTGTTGAGCTTCGGAGAAATGGCTGGCGCCAAACACCAATCCATCTCTTTGCCACCGAATCGGCAAAACGAGAATTGGATGAACAACTAACTTAACCCAGTGGATACCTCTAGAAAGACAAGAAATTAAAGACTGATGAATACGTTTTCTAAATTTCTTATTTACAATCATTTCGTGTATTTTGTTGGCTTTGTTTTGAAAGTGAAAATAAACAGGGAAGAGTGACATTCAGTAGAAGGTATTTTAGCACTTTTACTATTAAAAAAAAATAATAACAGTTTGGTGCTTGAGCCTTCATACGTTTGTAGTGCGGACTGACAGTTATTAAATTATTTTGTGTTCAAAGCTGAAATGGTAGTAGGCGTGAGGCTTAAGGGAGAAACAAAATTTGTTGCCGTAACAATGAAATTAAAAGTAAGGTCAGTCGGTAAGAACATTTTTAAACATTTGTTTCTGTACAGTAACACCTTGTTTGCATCCATAATAAAGGCTAAAACCGAAAAGTTACAAATTAGGCTAACCTATTATACACTACTAAAATAAGAGTAGAGAGGAAACGGTAAGGTCTATCACAGCGGCATAAACTCAGTGTTGGGGGTTAGTCTTCCCCTCCTCCCCCCCACCCCACCTCCCTGTTTTGTCACCGAAAAATCTGAGGACTTTTTTTTTCATCTCCAGTCTTTGAGTGTCAGGGTCGATTTCGTCACCCCACAAGTTAGTTACGCCCCCTCCTGGTTGGCTTACTGTAACTGAACATTTTTTCCCTAAGCTCAGGATTGATGAGATATTCCATCTGTATAAATTACTTTATACCACGGCTTTGACGTCACGCTAACTACACGCCACGCTAAATTTCCGTAGGTTATATCCCGTTAACCAACACCGGAAGTGTGCGTCATTGCAAAAAGTGTGGGTTATCAAGTTACCCAACAGTTTTGCCGATACCCACACTTTTGACACTTCCGGATCACGCGACCGGGAACTCACACACCAACAACCAAATACAGCGTGAAAAAAAAAAAGGTAACGCAATAAAAACGTACAAAACGAATTACTTAAAATGAATGAAATCCGATCCCTGCAAACTCTCACATGTGTAGTCTATATATAAGCTTGTTCACTCGCGATACCTCCCCACCCCTACTCCCTCCTTCCCAAACTGAAATGGAATGACCTTCAGTGATACCGATACCCTATTACCGTATTTTTTAATCAGTTTCTACGAAAAGTATAAAATTTGGCATGTATGCACATGAAGGGGTAACTGGAAAAAATAGGAATGATAGTAAGTTCAAACCCCCCCCCCCCCGGGAGGGGGGAAGAGTAACCCCAAAATACATTTTTTGGCTGTAACTCCTTTACCATCAACAAATTAATAGTGTAATGTGAAGCAAAAACGTTCAACATACCCTTCTGGACAGATAAGATGATATACATCTTTTGCGTAAAAGCAACTCTTGGACCCCAAAATCATATTTAAAGTATATCACCCTTAATTCGTGCGAACACGCCTTTTTTCAATTGTTGTTATAGTGATTTTCTTACTTAAAATGCTGTTGCGGGCCCTCTAATAGCCCAAATTGGGCATGCTTAGAATTTTCTGTAAGGTGGGAATCTATTCTTTCCAGCAATCACAATCAAAATGGTTTAACTTACATAGGGACCGTTCTATGTCCATTTATAGGTGAAGCAGTAATAGCGGCATAGCGGCGAAAGTGTATAGTAATTTTTGAATTCAAATTGCTCTAGTGAGCCCTCCAATACCCCAAACTGGATTTGCTTAGGACTTTCTGGAAGGTGTGGATCTATTATTTACTTCAATCCTTACCGAAATTGTTAAGCTTACATAGGGACAAGTTTTATGCCCATTTAAAGGTAAGGAAGTAATGGCATAGCAGCAAAAGTGTATGGTGATTTTCGAATTCAAAGTGCTCTAGCAAGCCCTCTAATGGACTTGCTTAGGATTTTCTGAAAGGTGGGAATCTATTATTTCCTTAAATCCTAACCGAAATTGTTAAACTTAGACCGTCCGGCACCTATTTAAATACAAGCACTGCAATGGCACTTTAAAATTGAAACTAGCGTCTACACCAATTACAGCCAAACTTTTAAACGGGCTTAGGACAATTCCCACCTAAGTTAAACAATTTCAGTTAGGATTGATTTAAAGAATAGATTCCCACCTTTCAGTAAATCCTAAACTTGTCCATTTCGGGCTGTTAGAGGGCTCGCAAGAGCACTTTGAACACGAAAATCACTAAAACAACCAACTGAAAAAAAGGAGCACTCGTGTGAATTACGGTGATATGCTTTAAAAACGATTTTGGGGTTGGAGGGATGCTTTTACGTAAAAGATGTATATCACCTTTCCTGTCCAGACTTGTGTACTGAACGTTTTTGTCTCACATTATGCTTTTGGTTTGTTGACGGTTAACGAGTTACGAGCAAAAAAAACCCCTTTTTTTTAGCATTGAAGGAAAAAAAACAGCAACTTTGGGGACCGAACCCACCACCCTGGGTACTGAAAGTTAGCATGGTAGTGCCAAGCCAAACTGGAATCTGTATGAAAGGATTGAAAGTAACTGGCCTTTACATAAGTAACTCAGAATGTGCGGTAGCATTGAAAGGGAAAAAAAATACAGACCATTTGGGGATCGAACCCACCACCTTTGGTACAGAAAGCTAGCATGGTACCGCGAAACCAAACTCGATTCCGTATACGTGGCTTGAAAGTAACTTGCCTTAACATAAGGAACTTAGAATGGGCGGTACCTTTGAAAGGAAAAAATACAGCCCCTTTGGAGATCGAACCCACCAAAGCGAGCATGTTAATGCAAAACCAAACTAGAATCTGTATAAAACGATTGAAAGTAATTTGCCTTAACATAAGGAACCCAGACTGGGTTTAAGTTTTGAAAGGAAAAAATACAGCCCCTTTGGGGATCGAACCTACCACATTTGACGCTGAAAGCTAGCATGTTACTGCGGAACCAAACTGGAATCTGTACAAAAGGATTGAAAGTAACTTGCCTTAACATAAGGTAGAATGGGCGGCCATTTTGTTCTGTTTCAGTCAGAAAAATGGCCGCCAAGAATGGACTCTTCCAAAATGAATCAAGAGTTTTCATTGGTCAAAAATATGTCTCCTGTCCTGCCATTGGTCAGTTTCGATTGTGCATAAATTAGGCGCCATTTTGTTGCAACTTTTGGCAATGTTTTAGTTTTTGAAATTGGGCTGTAATTCCAAGGGGTGGTGGGTAGTTAAGTTTTAAAAGGGAATTAATATTCCAATGGTTTTTGAGCACGGTCACGTGACCAGTCAGTGTTTGTTTGGCTTTCAGGCTGACAAGGTGTCTAGGACAAGAGTGGCAGCAAGGCACCATGGGTCTAACATTGTGAACATGGGGAAAACCCCTTTGACCCACATTTGCAGTCACAAGCCAAAAACATTAACACACACACACCTCTCCCAAACTGTCTCAAATCCAGTTAAACTAACACCAACATTGTCTGGAGCCTCCATGGGTCCTGCCCAACTCCTGTCTCATTAAAAAATTAGTTTGAAAGTGGACCCAACATTGTCTGGGCTACTTGGTTCTCCTACCGTCCTAAATGTGCTTGAAATTCAATGAAAATTAGCCAAAAACATTGTCTGGGGGACCAATTTTCCCCAAATTATCTACCCCCTAACTGTCTCCTATCAAACCCGTAACAGAACCTTCTCTGGACCTCTTGAAATTAGGAATGTACCCCACTCTAATTCGGGGTACCACCGTAATTTCTTGATGCAGACTTGAACCATCAATTCCTTGGTTTGTAAACAAGAAATGTACCTCTGAGCCATTGCAGCCAGACGTTTCAGTCATGCTATAAACGGTACCTTAATTACTGTCATTGTCAATGACATGGAAAACAAATTCGATGGAGCAAATTTTTTTACTCTTTTTTTCTATAACTTTTTCAAATTTTAACGGATTTTAATAAACAAGTACATTACTCTAAGCGTATTTTTGAGAGCTGTCTAATGCTTTTTACTGCGTGTTGATAGAGCAAACCGTTTTCGAAATATCTTCGAAAACGTTTTAAAAAGTATTTTTTTTTCTAATTTTTTTTTTAATAACTTTTAACATTTAAAGGATTTTGACAATCAAGTAGACTGCTGGAAGCGTCTTTTTGAGAGCTTTACAATGCTCTTTACCGCGTGTCGATAGCACAAACCATTCTTGAGAAATCTTCGAAAACGTGGAAGCATATTGGAATTTTGTCCACTCTTCAACCAATACACATAATAGCAGACATTAAACTGCTGCCTGGCTGTAGTTATCTTTCTTCCCAATGTGTGGTGTCTCAAAATGAGCTCGCTACCCCTTTATACTTTTCCTGTAAAGCATTCGCCCCTGAGGCAAAAAAGGGGTTCTTACAGTGCACTTCCCCCCCCCCCCCCCCATCCTATTTTCCCTGCTGTGTCTGTGGGGACAGTGGTGGGGTTATGGTAGAAGACTAGAAAAATTGCTTGGTTGGTGTAGACTTTTCCTTTTTTTTTCCAGCCTGTGTATGTATACATCCCCGGATATGCTGGGAAAAACATATCGACTGCTGTCGTAAGTTAGCACTACTGAAAACCTGATCCGGTCCCTGTTTTTTGATGGCCAAACGTTATAAAATACATTAATTAAATATGAACCTGGCTAAAATAACCCTATGACACGCAAGCTACTTTCATTCTTTTAAATACAACTTTTTTTTTACAATGCTTTAAAAAAATGCTGGTTCTACGTGAAGCTATGTTTTTACCATCACTATGTTTTTATTGCCACTCGACCTGATAAGCCACCAATTTGATGTCTAATTTTAAATATTAAAATACAGTTTTAAAAGTCTGTGTTTTTTTTTTACTGCAAAATACGACAATAAATAAAACAAACATAGGAGAGCATTTTATACTACGGTTTCGCTTAGAGAGTAGCAAAATTGTAAACATGCCCGATGCGCTTACTTTGACTGGAATTCAACGGATGTAAGCAGGGGGTGAAAGCCATTGCAAAATAAGGATGATTTTAAACTATTAAAATTTAATTTAACTTATCAATAAGCAGCTGCATATCTAGAAAACAAAGTAAAGAGTGTGAGTAACGTGGAACATATGTAAATAGTATATGAAAAGAATGTTGAATAACGGTTTTAAAACAGAAGCCCATGTTAAATTAGTTGAAGGTCAATTTGGTTCATTCCACCATCACCAGAGCGCATGTCAATAGGCGTCGGTCTTCTAGCCGAAATTGTGTGAGTTGCAATTCTCAAACTACAAATGCACAAAATGAATTACGTACTTTCTCAGAATGTCCTAGTAATGTCACTGTATCCCTGCTGTCTCACTTGTCGAATTATTCGCTCCAAACACGATAAGGCTTCGATAAGCACGAGCGAGGTTCCAGCGAAAAACCAAACCCAACCGACGCTTGTCGAACTCCCACCCCTCCCCCTCCCTCCACAAAGTTTGACTCGTCCGTCTATCACACACTTCCCCCTCCGTAAACTAAAATGGTATGACCTTCATTCATATTGATGACAACGTTTTCTTTAAACAATTTTCACAAAGCATAAACACGTTTTAATTAAATACGAGTTAGCTGGATGTCCAAACAGTGATATAATTCAGTTATAGTTTATAAACGATTGGTTATCGATTTTTAACCCACGGCTGGGATGATTTGGCTGGCTCGACATGCAAATTACGTGTCGGGGCTCCGCCCCTCGACGTATTTGCATTTCTCGCCAGCCAAATCATCCCAGCCGTGGGTTAAAAATCAATAACCAATCGTTTCTAACCAATAACTACTACATAAATAGGCAAATTATCCTATTATTATATTTGTATGTAGTACTATTTATAGTATATATATAGTACAGACTAAAACTGAATTATGTAAAATTGAATCAGCTACCAACAGCTCTAGTCAGTAGTGCATCGGGGAGAGGAGGGCACAACGGGGGGGGGGGGGGGTTGAAAAGTGCCAATTTCGTGATGAACTAATACTTGAACGTTCACTTAGGCTCAATCAGTGAATTGGAGTAGTTTTACCACAGCCAAACACTATTAGTAAACGTCGAATGGAATCTCATGGCTGTCTATAGTATGGGACTTTACAATGTTACCAGCAGTTCCGTGATTAATAGACATCACAGGCCATCCCTCCCAAGGGAAAGTGCCCCGCTCTTTCCTCAATCAACTTTTCCAAAATTAGTAAGGTCATAACCAGTTATTTACTAGGTGGTATCGAGGGAGAACTCGTAACTCCTAAGAAATCTAACGGGGATTTTTTTGGGGGGTGTGTGGGGTGGGGGCCGAATATTGGACTGAAAATGGGGAAAAATTGCGTAGGGCACAAACAGGAAAAGCGTTCCATGATGACATTGACATGGTAATTTTTTTTTGGAGCAGCATACTTGGTGGGTTGTGGGGGCGAGGGGAAACTTCATCCTCCCATTTCTTTCCGAACTAAATTTCATAGCACGTTTACATTTGCTGGTGTCTGGGCGAGTGGGGGGGGGGGGGGAGAGTTCCACAGGAAATCGTAAAAGGTAATTAAAAAGTTTGATTTTTTCTTGTGAGGTGGAGGAGAAAATTAGGTGCTCATGAATTTGGTAGAGGACGAGATAATGATGTGGGGGCGTAACAGGAATATCGTTTTATGGTGGGAGGTGCTTGTGGCTTTGGTGGGGGGGGGGGAAGCGGAAGAAATTCGTTTAATTAAAAAAAATTACAACAAGCCGCTAATCACATGAACACCTCCCCTCCCCTACCTGCTATCACAAGATTCACAACCACCATGGTCACCCCTGTACCATCGTATTACCATTTTAGTAATTTCCTTCAGTTTTTACTAGCTTTGCTAGAATTTCTGGATATTATCCAGAAATTGTAGGAAATCTGGTAAAAACTGAAGAAACTTACTTTTAAAGAGTGGGTAGCACACGTCTCCGTTAGCCTAAGCATGCCTCCATGAATTCGCAAATAAATTCCTGGGTGTCAGTAAATTAATATACCTAACATACTCCGTAATGATAAGACGTAAATTTCGATATCAACACAGAATAATGACCACAGAATCTTTTATTTGCTTAACTTCTCAATTTAAATAAAACTAACGTGTGGGACTCTGGGTAATAAACCGCAGCAACAGACAGAAGTAGATGTTGATGGTCATAACTTGCAGTCATGGGTGCCAGTGTTTGTTTACCTTTTAGCGATCGTACGATCATGGACCGTAGTGTGAAAGCATGTAAGTCCATGGTACCAGGGCTGGGTTTAAGGTCTTGCCACCTGTAGGCCCAACCAGGAGCGTAGCGAAGCCTTTGTAAGTAGGAGGCGCAGACCAAAAAAAATCCGGCTATGACCCAAGATTTGCCAACTTCTCCTGCAAATTTTATCAGAAAATTTATTTCTACGCAAAGAACGAGAAAGAAAGAAAGAAAGAAAGAAAGAAATTTGACGAACGAGTGCCTGCATCATCAAAGTGAATTTTGTCCATGCACGCTACTAATGGCCGCCCTGGCTTTTTAAAACGTTAACTACTTTTAGTGCTTTTATTCTGTCAATACTAATGGCCGCCCGCAATACATATTCTTTAGCCTAGCGTTCGTTAAAACTTACGGCGGCACTAAGAACATTTAATTTGCCTATTTACCCAGGCGTTACTATTCAGTTTACTCTGCTAAATAACACCCACCTCCTCCAGCTTGACATAAACCCGCGCGTGGGAAGTGCCCACTTCCCCCCCCCCCCCCTCCTCCTCCAGATCGACGAAAACCCGCGCGGGAGGCTATTTCTTTGAGGGTCTGTTTATGCAACGACAGGAGGTAGCAAAAAGCACTTTTTTACCCTCCTCCAGATTGACGAAAATGAAAAAAGGTAAAAAAAGGCACTTTCCCACCCTCCTCCAGATTGATGAAAACGGGAAAAAAGTAGCTAAAAGTACTTTTCCCCCTCCTTCAGATCGACAAAAACCCGTGTGTGGGAAGCAAGCATTTTTCCTCCGTCCTTCAGATCAACAAAAACCTGCGCGTGGAAAGCGAGTTTTTTGTGGCGGGGGGGGGGGGGGGGGGGGTGGGGGTGGCTGCCATATCGCAAATGCCCCCTACTCCCCGTGTTCATGGGAAGACCAAAAAAATTGCTGTGAAAGCCTAGTGCCCCGGTAGATACGAACATACGTTGGTCGATTGGGTAACTCTCATATCTCTGCTGCTTCCCCCCTTTTTCTCAGTCCTTCCCTGTTCCCTCTCTCTCCATTCTTTGTTGTACCTCCCTACCTCCCTCCTCTTCTCTTCTTTTTTCTCTGGCCTTCCTCGTTTACTCTCCCACTCTTCGTACTCTCCTGGCGTCTTCCCTTCTCTCACCCCTTCCAGTACGAGTGAATATAGTTTCAAAGCTATAGGAACTTTAAAAAAAAATTCCATTATATAATTGTAAAAATAAATACGGATGAAAACCTATTTACATTGCCTTTTGGACTGCCTAAGCAGGGAATCGAACCCACGACCTTTGAAATCAAAGGCCGAAGTCCAACTGCTGTGCCAAAGGCAGTGTCAGTCTGGCACAGCGGTGGGACCTCGGCTTTTGATTTCAAAGGTCGTGGGTTCGATTCCCTGCTCAGGCAGTCTGACATATAATTCCAAAAGGCAACGTAAATAGGTTTGCATCCGTATTTATTTAACCTATCTTGAGCCAGTGGCTTTCTGTACTGTTTAATATTATTGAAAAGTTTGCTAGACCACAATGGCACAAATGAATAATTTCACAAAAAATTCAGTCTTAAAAATACATTCGTGAGGCATTTCCATAGTGATACATATTTTCTCGCCTCACATTCGCCTATGAAAATCAATAATTACAAAAATTATATGATGCTTCAACTTATTTTATGCCACGTTCATAACTTATTATATGATGGATGAAGTCAAATACCTCACGGTTAAATTATCATCTCGACGATTACAACCAAAAAAAAAATGTGAGTTTCATTCCGTTCTTGATGGACAAATAAAGAAAAAATAATGTAAAAGTAGGTACAGTATTAAGTGATGGACGAAAAACAAAATAAATTAAAAGAAAATTACTCGATTAAATTAGAATTGGGTCAGAAATAATTTTGTTAGATCTTTACGAGAAAGGGAAGTACAAACAAATCCATATAGAGGACGGAAAAACAAATGAGCTCGATTAGGGAATGTTGCATTTGTATTTTATTTTTTCGTACGTCATACACTGAGAAAATGTTAAAGGTTGAAAAATGCCTACACACTATCAACTTACTTTATTTTTTAAAGCAATATGCAAGTAACACACAAATCGTCAAAAAACGTATGATGGTTTCTTGTTTCTTCTCAGGTTGTACATCTGTGGCTGTACGCACTTGCATGTCTTGCAATAAATGTATTAACAAAAATAAAACTGCAATCCCAGGACGTTTTGCAAGTTGTACTACGCAAGCTTTCTGAAATAAGTTTTTTTCTTTTCTTTTTAGTACCTTCAGCTAGATGGTGGACAGGGGGATTTGATTTATACAATAACCTTACGTGGGTATGGATGCCCAGTCGCAAGAAATTCACGTTTACGGCGTGGTGCCCAGGTGAACCGAACAATGATACTTCTCCCGATGGTCACCCCGAGGGCTGCGTTCACGTGTATGATATTGAGGGGGTAAAAAACTGCTGGAATGATGTGACCTGTCTATATAAAATGGGTGTGATATGTGAAATTTACAAATAGCATAAGGTTTGTATGAATCTCCAGTGGTATGCCCGACATGAATGCCCAGAAAGAAAATAAAGCTCTGAGCATATGGGCTCCTGCCTCTGGTGGGTGATCTAAATGATTATACTATTTTAGATTCTGGTTGGCCATTCGCGCGTATTTTCGGAAAATGGATTGATCATGCCTGGTAAAATTTCTCTTCGAGCAGACGAACCAATATGGCTACCGTGTCGCTCGCTTCATCGTTTTCCCAACGTGAAAAACGTTTGAATTTACAGGCTAGGAAGATTGTTTGGAATGTCTTCTAATACATCAAGGCTCTGTACTCAACACGGATGCTGAAACAACAAACTCAAGAGGACGGCATTGCCACTGACGTACTCGGAGAACGGTAAGACGTACCTAGTCAGTAGCAAAAAACGTACCGACAGCCAAGGTAGGGTTAGGCCTAACGTCGCAGACATTATGTACGCCAGACTCCCAATGCGTGTACAAGGTTCCAGTCACCGCCAACATTAGTGCATACGCGTGACAGGCGATTGAAAACGATCATAAAATACAGATTTTCGAGTGGCCAACCAGAATCTAAAATAGTATAGATGCTGTTTCCTAAGATCATTTAATCACACCACAAACCCATTGAGTTAAATTTGGAAGAGAGTTTTGAGTTCCTTCACATAGAGTTTTGGGGGATAATTTCAAATACAAGGCAGTCCTTCACTCTTCAAATTCTTTGGCTTTCTTTGGATCACGTATCAATCTAGTCGCCTCAATGTAGAAATGCAGTGCTCTTATGGGATGCTGTACCCAATGTTCACTATCTTTTTTTCTAATAACAGCATTAAAACTTTGATCATGAATGGTACACAGGTGGAGATAGGCAGAAATTCAGAATCGTAGGGCATTTTGGGGTAAAAGTAGTAAGGGATTTGACGGAAAGCAGGCCCTTTTGAGCAACCCCCCGGTCCCCCCTGCAGGCCCTCTCCTAATATTTTGCATTAAAAAAAGTATCCGGCATGTAACTCGTTGGGTTACTAATCAGAAAAACCCGTGCTATTTGAATATTGTTTCGCAGGTTTTTGTTTTCTAAAGTGTTGTTGAGCATTTTACACAAGTTACGAGTATTTTATTTTTTTTACGGATGAGGGGTGTGACTTTCTAGCGCGTGGACCATCTGATACGAGCGGTGGGTATAAAAGGTGCGGATAATTACGTTAATCTTTATATCAGCCATGGATGCCAAGTACAAGGTGGTCTCGAGGTTCCAGTGCCAGAAATGCAAAGTTGAGTCCCTAAGGCTCGTAATTACGAAGCTGTTTTGGATAGGATTCGACGAGTCATCTGTTGAAAGGTTACATGCAAATCTTAATGGAAATAAATGCCTTCTGCGTGAAACTCTTCGTATGCCTGTACTTCAATGGGCACATTTTTTTCTATTACGCAAGGAATTTCGAAAACGGTAGCTGTTGAGTGCTCGTCCTTTAGTTTAGTAATGTAAAGGGCTCTCGTTCCTACTTTACATTTAGCAACTAGTGCAATGCTCGGATCACTGCAGTATAAAATTGCTTTTTGAATTAAACCAGAACTTGTACTTACGAAGCTCGAGGGAGGACCAGAATTAACAAACCAATCACTCCTTTTTTCTAAAGGGCTTTTCATGCTGAAAGTGATCAGCATGAAACTGTTTTCGTGCAGAAATTTCTTCGTAGCCACGTCACTCGCAAAGTAGGTTTGCTTAGATTTTTAATCGGTTTGTTCGCGGTATTGAAGTGTTTTTTTCCAGTCGTCTTGTAACAAGCAATTGCTGTCAACGATTATCTTAGTAACAGCACTGCTCGGCAAAGTAGGATCGCTTAAATTTCTCATCGACTTGTGTGTTGCGTTGAAGTACATTTTCTGGTCGTCCTGCAATAAACAATTCCTGTTAACGTACACTTTTGTTGCCGGGTCATCAGCATGCCGGGGGAAAACTACGTCGTTAAATTGTTTCTTCTTTGCATAAAAATTCCTGTCAGCCTCATCTACGTACAATATATTTTTTCGATGCTAGAAATGGCAGAAGCCAACGTCGGTTTTAAGTTTCTGAACGTCCATTGCCGGAGTACTGATCTGAGAATAATTTACCGCGTCTTCAGGTTCGATAGCAGCTCCCATTTTAGTTACACACTTGCTTTGCATATCGTAGTTGTTTTAGGGGGTTAAAACGTATCCTAGTCTTGGCCGTCCTCTCGGACCGACTCCCATCACTTCACCCCCTTCCTCCCTCGTCCTTTTCAATGCTTGTCCAAACTTATTGACTGAAATCCTTTTTTCAAATAAGAGAAAATTCGAAATGTGCCAAGCTGTCGATGAGGCCTTTTCTTTAAATATTTATGTATATAATAAAAGGAATAACGTCAAAATAAATATTAATCTCACAATGTCCCAAGCATCCTAGGAAACAAAGCTTTCCAATCTCTTGCAAAAAAACTTGATGAAAGTTAAGAACGACAAATGTACAAAGATCAACAACGGTGTAAAGTTTTCCTTGTCACCTTCCATTCAGTTTCAAGATTTAAAGGGTTCGGGGACTCCCGTTTCAGACGAAAAATCGAAATATAAAGGTTGGATTTCACCCAGCAACCCAGAAACACAAAAACTGTTGAAAAATCTTAAATGGTACATCTGTAAAAAACTAGAGATCGAGTTTGAAGAGCAAAAACCCGTATCCTTGACTACTTTCAATTATCCCAATTTTATGCACGCGGCTCACCCCTGGTACCCTTCTTGCGAAAAGGTGAACGAAGGTAACAGAGACAAACCGCTCTGTCTTAGAACTTGGGTGTACGAGAACATTCACAAAACTAAATGGTAACTTAACAAAAATGTTATCGACAAACCCTGGTTTAACTTGCCATCTTACAACGCTTTAAAATTGACAGAAGTCACTAGGAAAATTACCGCGGTGTATGTCACCGATGATTCTCTCAGCAATGTGAAATTATGGTGCAACGTAGACTATGGAGTAGCTCGTTCACATGTTTCTAACGACAAATTTTACAACGAAGACTTAATGGGTTTGGTAGCTCTGTAATCATTAAACAATGTGTAAATAAATTTAAAAAAAGGTTTGGAAATTAAAAACTACGACTTTTTCGAGCCTAAGAAAGAACCTAAAAATTATCCATTTCTACCCTTGAATATCAGATGTCTAATTATAGGGCCCGCAAATTGCGGAAAAACTAACTTATTGTTTAATTTCATCTGCAACGAAAGGTGGCTCGACTATGACCGGTTATTTATTTATAGCAAAACTTTATGTCAATCAAAGTACAAAGCCTTGCAGCCTCCTATATTTGGTGAAATTGAGGAAAACATTGATATTGATATTCTTAATTTGATATAATTTCTCCCGAAGAACTGGATCCAAACTTTCGAAACCTGATTGATTTTGACGATTGCCTTTTAGGTAAACAAAAACACATCGAAAGTTACTTCGCTCAAGGGCGTCATTCAAATGCCGATGTTTTTTATTGCAGTCAGTCCTACACAAGGATTCCTAAACAAGTAGGCAGAGACAACGCAAATTTATTAATCCTTTTCTACGTTGATGAG
The DNA here is from genome assembly GCA_023313725.1 of Lithobius niger. Classification (NCBI taxonomy): domain Eukaryota; kingdom Metazoa; phylum Arthropoda; class Chilopoda; order Lithobiomorpha; family Lithobiidae; genus Lithobius; species Lithobius niger. The sequence continues at coordinate 29,507 of JAHWFP010233505.1, read as the reverse complement.
TTAAATTTGAAACAGGCTTATGAGAATCATGTTGGCCCTGACATGGAATTTTTGGACTTTAAAACGTTGTGTCAAAATTGTTGGAAAAAGCCTTATGGGTTTCTATCAATTAGCGAACATTTCCCCTTCCTCCAGATTGATGAAAACCCGCGCTGGGAAGCAGACACTCCCATCCAGATGAATGAATTCCAGGACGCAGGAAGCGTGCCCTCCTCCTCCAGATCGATGAACACTTGCACGCGGGAAGCGGGCCCCCTTCCTCCAGATCGGTGGAAACCCACGTGCAGCAAGCGGGCCCCCCTCCTCCAGATCGATGAAAACCCACGTGCGGGAAGCGTGCTCGCCCTCTTCCAGATCGACGAAAACCCACGCGTGGAAAGCAGGAAGCGATTTTTTTAAGGTCTATTTACGCAAGTCATGGGAGGTAGCAAAACAGCACTTTCCCACCCTCCTGCAGATTGACGAAGATGAAAAAAGGTAGCAAAAAGCACTTTCCCACCCTCCTCCAGATCGACAAAAACCCAAGCGCGGGAAGCGGGCAGTCCCCCCCCCTCCTCCAGATCGACAAAAACCCACGTGTGGGAAGCGGGTTTTTTTCGTAGGGAGAGTGGATCTGGTTGTGCTCATAACGCACTTTACCACTTGGATGTAGCAAAAGGGCACTGTAGCATAAGGACATATTTAAGTAGCAAAAAGCACTTTCCCACCCTCCTCCAGATCGACGAAAACCAAAAGGTAGCAAAAGGACACAAAAAAGGTAGCAAAAGGCATTCCCTCCCCCTCCTCCAGATCAATGGTTCAGGGGGGGGGTGGATCTATTTGTCCCCATATCGCACTTTACCTCTACTTGCATTCAAACAAATGAAGGCGATTTTTTTACATGTCTTACATGCAAAGGAAAACACCGTCATAACTGTACTGGTTTAGCTAATACTGCAATAAGAGCTATGGGAAAGAAAAATAAGAAGAGTGCAAAAGATTCATAAAACAAAGACAAAATTCGAATAGCATTGACGATGATCCTGATGAAAATATGGAGGCACAAGGCAAACGCAATGAAAGAAAAGACGGCTAGTAACGAAACAATGACAAGAAGTGAGAAAAAAATGATGATATGAAAAAAGTGAATGAAGGAATGCAATTCATTGAGAAAAATATGAAGATATGCGTATTGAAAACATTGAAATTAGAAAGGAAAACGAAGCAATAAAACAAAGCTAATCGCTTTGAAAGAAAAAAATCGACAAAATTACTAGCAACAATGAAGACACACGAGTGCTACATGCAAAAGTTAGTGAATAGCAACAAACACAAAACGAAAGTGACCAATATAACAGAAACAGCAATATTGAAATTTTTGGTGTAGAATCAGAAAAAAATGAAGATATACGTGGCCCTATACACACAATTGTTGATGGTTTGGGATTGGGAATAAAAAACTGCGAAGAGAATCAAATCGAATCGAGTGAGCCCATGGACTCCCAAAGAAAAACAAAACAAAGCCAGAAACAATAACTGTACAGTTTAGTAGTCGGCTTGCAAGAGATGAATGGCTCAAACGTAAAAAAGGTCGCATCACTAACAACGACATTTTTGGTAACGGAAATAACATGAAAATTTATGTGAATGAATATCTGACCACTTTTTCCAATGAATTACTGTGGAAAACAAAAGAACAACTTAAGCAGGAATTTAAGTTCATTTGGATTAGAGTAGGAAAAATTCAGCTGAAGAAAAACGAAAACGAAAAATACATTCACACAATTATAAGAGTTTACTTGACCTGGTAAAGCTGGTGAAAAAAATTACACAAAATTAATGGCGATGCAACTTTTTGAAGATGAAGAAAGTGAGGCTGAAGTCGTGTGGTAAATCCCTTCATTGATTTAAAAATAAAATTATTAAATTTGGGTAACAATAGTTGCATGGTTGGTTTGCAGGTAAACATCAGAAGCTGCAGATTGAACTGGGACATTTTTCAATTAGAAATTGGAAAGAGTGAGATTGAATGGGATTACCTGGTATTAACAAAAAAAAAACCATTAAAAATGAAGGAACGCAAAACTATTGCCTTAAAAATTATGAACAGTATAATTCATGTAGAAATGTACAAAAAGGTGTTGGAGTGAAGATATTCTTTAAAAAAATAAGTTTCAAGATATCGTAAGCGAAACTTTTTATTTTGAAAATAATAATGGCATCGAAATAAATTTCACATTTAGCAACAATCATTATAAAATAATAGCGATTTATAGATTGCCTTCATCTAGCAGAAAAATTTTATGAAAATTTTATTAAAAATGTCAAAAAAGAATTGTAATAGGAATATAAACGCAATTGTTTTAGGGGAGTTTAACTTCAATCTTCGGAAAGAAACTAGGGATAACAGCCAAAATATGATACCGAAAAATTCGAAAATTTGCTAGCATCAATGGAATACATTTACAAAACATTACGTAAGGATTTTAAAATGGGAACAGTTTTTAATCACCAAATGTTTGACCGGGTTTTCATTTGTAACACTCCGGCCTGATACATTTGCTACGACGTCCAAAATACCGCTGATATTTGCTTGCATACCACGGCTACTTTTCATGTACTGTCGTAAGGATTTCAAGTTACGGAGGCCAGTTGTTTCTGCAATGAGCTGCTCTTCTACGTTGGGTCGATACAAAGTTGTTGCTGACACGAATGTTGTGATTGCTTAATTAGCCATCCAACTTAGCAATTGGCATCTGTTGCAACATTTTTAACGATGTTGCTCGAAACATTTTTACCAACGGGGCGGTTGTAATGTACAGAATGTTATTACTGAATTTCTTTTTGGGGCAAAAATACACAACCTCAGTATTTGCATGTTCGAGCCGACAATTTTGATACAGTCTCTGCACGTTGCCAGGACAACGAGAAGGATTGTTGGGAAGAGAAAATGCTTTGACTCTCTTTTGTTGCACTTTTTTATGTTTTAAATAAATAAGCACAAATTCGTGTAAATTATATAAAGGAAAGAGGAAAACAAGCCAAACAGCAAAAATAATACACTAGAATTAACGTAGTACAGTAAGCCACCTTTGGAGTGGCATGACCCAGATTCAAACTGGCAACCCAATCTGTCCCCAGATCACTGACATAGATGTTCGGCTTGTTTGCTTCTTCCTTTCATATGTTTTAACCCACGTTGATTTATTTTTGAAACGTTTAATATGTATTCAAGGTTTTCTCGTCCATTTCATTTGACCTGCCAAAAGTTTGTTGTCTTTGTGTTAAAGTTCTGTCCCCATTTCTGCCACGCAACGCACAAACATGCACATCGAAAAGCACAAACACGGAATACGAAAAGGCATTTTGATCATCAAACTGTAGCTTACCAAGAATTTTAGTTCCCCGCAACACGTACAACTATTTACCAATAATGTAAAACAATGGCCCGTTATTTCAAGAACGTAACAATACCACGTTCTTTCAAAGCATAGAACGTCTGCCAACAATAGCCGACAATGGGAACGAGCTCTTCGCCGTAACGGGCATTAAGTCGGGACGCTGCGCGCCCTCGGGCATTGTTTAGGAATACCCGCGGTTTTCGGTCATTGTCCTTTACTTCCTAAATAGCATCAGGAGGTTGACAAATACATCGCCCACGCCAACGTTCAGCTTCGAAAGATGTGTGCAGATAGAAACTTCACATTTGTGTGACTCGGTAGCGAAATCTGTGCTGACCACAAACTCATGGCACATGACGGCTTACACTTGACAAGTCGAGTAAAAGAAATACTACAGTACAAACTGATACATCTACGCACACCATCGGAAAACACAAAAATGTAGTTTGGAGTGCTCTCATTGTGGTAAGTGAACCTAATTTAACCCAACACCTCCCAGTGGTGGATCTGTATTGTATTTCACTGAATGCTAGAAGTCTGGTTCGAAATACGAGTAGTTTTAGAGTGCTCATATTGAGTTTGATGATCTGGTATTTGTTGTGGAACCCTGGCTACATGCCGGAATAACCAATGAAATTATTGTGGGGAAATGTGAGCACGGTGTGGTGAAGCAGGACCGTAGATTTCGTGGTGGTGGGCTATTGATTTTACATCGGTTAGACATTTTGATGGCAGTCGACTCGGTGGCCCAAGGTATTGAGGGAATTTCTATTGTTTTACCTTCCCAAAAAATCAACTTTGTTCTCTTGCCTGATAGCTGTGTTGACCCGCTTATTGCTCTACTCGGCAAGTTTATCACAAACTCGTTCAAACTTAATTACTCGAATATCCTGTTGGGTGACTTTAATTTATCCACTGTTGATTGGGCAAGTGCTTCGGCAAGCGATAACCATCATCGTTTCTTCCTTGAGCTGACTTCGCCCCTTGGGTTGCACCAGTTGGTAAACCCGTGGGCCTAACCTTCTTGACCTGGTACTGTCCCAGGATGACTACTTGATTTATGATGTATCAGTGGTGGACCATTTGGGGAACAGTGACCATAATATGGTTGGTTATCTTCCATGTCAATTGCACAATTTCGGCTGAGAGAAACCGTGCTGGTGGATCGTTTGGTCATATAAATTTCGAATTATTAAATTCATCCCTATCCAAAATCGACTGAGATAAGCAAATGTTCGATATTAATTTCCACATTGAAGAGGCTTGAGATTGATTCCATCGGAAAAAGATCATCGCTCAATCGTGAGAAAAGATCAGTGCTCAATCTTGTCCCAAAAATATTTTGAAATTACATAATACTAAATTAAAGCTTTGGAAACATTACAAAGCTGATCGAAATGCCGAATCCGTTATTGCCTACAATTCATGTCGTAGACATTATTCCTCTTTAGTCGAGTCCTGGCATTGTAAACGTGAATCTGCAACTATTAAGGAGGGAAATCCATCTGCACTTTTCCGATTACACAGAGAGAAAACAGGATCTTCTCGCACACTCCATTTAAAAGCGGGGACATCTACACTACGGGAAATCGGGACAAAGCAGAAGCCTTGAGTGCCGTTTCCGCATCTCATTGTATTATGGATGATGATGCTTGCCTTGCTTCAATTTCCATGTTAAGAAATGCTTCTGCGCATTGTGCGTCAGTTTCCTTCCCACCAATTTTGATTAAACTTATTATCTTTAAATCAAAACCCAGCCATGCATGTGGCCCGGATGGATATTCTTCCTTCTTCTACAAACAAATTGCTCCCGAGATTTGTTACCCACTCTCAAAACTATTCATACTTTCGTTTCATAAATAAATAAATAAATAAATATTCGTTGCAGGAGCAACAGGACTAACAAGGGCTGAATAGCCACTAACTGTTAGCCTAAAAAAGATAAGGAGCCTGACCAGATTAGGTCAATTGTCAATAAAAAGTTGATGCAGTAAAAATTAGAAAAATAGATTGATGCAGTGACTGCATGTCCAGTGTGAAGAAAAATAAAATCAATGGCTGCCACAAAATTGGGGCCTCTTGAGGAAGCGAGTCAGATCTGTATTCATTAGATGGCGCTTGAATGCAAGTACTGTTGGCGCTATAACCATGTGCTCCTCCAGTGAATTCCAGACGGGGACCACCCTTACGGCAAAGAAATTTCTGCGGCAAGTCAATCGTGTCTTAGGTACGCTCAGTTTTAGGCTATGACCTCTCGTCCAATTTACAGTGCTGAGCTCAAATAAAGGAAGATCGACCGAAAGCAGACCACGCAGTATCTTGAAAGCCAGTAAAAGATCGGCCTTTAAGCGGCGCAACTCCAGTGATTCAATACCCAGTGCTTTGAGCCGTAAATAATACGGCAAATGTTTCATTCCAGTTTGTGACTTTGTAAACCTGCGCTGAACCGACTCCAGCTGGTCAATATCCCGCAGAAGATGTGGAGACCAAACCGGGCTCGCATACTCCAAAAGAGGTCTAACATAAACTTTAAAAGCACGCAGTTTTGTTTCAGTGCAGCCCGAAGTAAATATCCGCTGAATCAACCCCAGACGACGACCTGCATTCGCTGTAATATATGCACAATGAGTCGATGATTTTAAGCTTGAATCGAACCAGACACCCAGATCTTTTACCAAATTAACACCTGGCATGCTTATGCCCTCTATATCATAAATGTAGCCCAGATTTAGGTTACCAATATGGAAACATTTAGACTCGGCTTCGGAGATTGGAAGTTGCCAGTCCTTTGCCCACTGAGAAACATAGTTGATTTCGGCTTGGATTAGGTCATTATTTAAACTACTTAGGGTAACAGAATGCAGCTTGAGGTCGTCCGCGAATTTTGCCTGCTCAACAGATTCAGAGTTACAGTATAAATCATTCAGGAAGAGGACGAACAGAACCGGTCCCAACACGGAGCCTTGAGGGACTCCACTGATAACGTTAACTTCAGCCGAGCTAGTTGTCCCAAGAATAACCCGTTGGGTGCGTCCAGATAAAAATGCCTTGATCCACGCTAAAAGTTTTCCATCGAACCCATAAGTTTTAAGTTTAAAAAGGAGTTTACTATGCACCACCGATTCGAATGCTTTTTTAAAGTCAAATAGGATTTCGTCAGAAGGTACGCCAATATCCAATGCTTGGGTCCAGCAGTCTAATGCAGAAAGTAATTGGAGGGTAGAGGAGCGACCTGGCATAAAACCAAATTGGTCGTCCTTAATTAGGTGATGGTTGGTTGTGTACCAGAGCATCTTCTCACGAATAATTTTCTCTAACACTTTACAGGGGACGACCGTAAGTGCGATAGGTCTGTAATTGTGTGGATCAGCGGGGTTGCCCTTCTTAAAGATAGGTGTCACATTTGCCGTCAACCAAATGGAAGGCAATCTGCCAGAAGTAAGTGAATGCTTAAAGATGTAAGTTAAAGGACCACAGATTTGAGAACGGATTTCTCTGTAGAAGTGGGCAGAAAACCCGTCAGGCCCAACCGCATGGCTTGGTCTGAGGGTAGTGAGAGCTGAAAGCACGTCACTGGATTTAATTTCCACCGTGCTACAGGGGTCCCTGTCTAATTGATTATAAATACTCATGGTAGGAATAAAATTATTGTCGATGATACCGTTTTCGGCAAAAATCTCGTTTAGGACAGATGCTTTAGCTGTCGTGTCAGTAATATAGTTGCCTCTCACCTTCAGGGGAGGTATAGATCTTGAAACACCAGTTTTTTGACGGAAAAAACGAAAAAGGGATGCAGGAGTGCCTTCAGCCAAGACCAAACATTCCTGTTTACGTTGATGGTTTTTTAGAGCCACCACATAGTTTTTTCGGTGCAAATTATATGTTCTTAAGATGTCAATGGAACGATTTGCCTTATAGCGCTGCCACAGGATAATTTTCTTCCGAGCCAACTTCCTAAGATCAATAGGGATTTTGGTACCCTTCGGACTCGAAGTACGGTTAGAACTGCACACCGCAACCAGGCGATTAATAACCTCCAGAAACCGGTCCCGTGCTTCATCAACGGTACGAGCAGTTGTAATGGGTAACCAGTTGACAGTATCTAACTGACGCTTAAGATCAGTGAAATTAATAGTTCGTTTAACAAAAGTTGTCGCAGCAAGTGGGTTTAGCAATTGAACTCTAAAGTGCACCGTACAGTGGTCACTGAGACCAAGATGAGGACCAACCACCACATCAAACACAGTGCGGTCATCATCAGTGAAAAGTAGGTCGAGAATATTTGGCCCACGGGTTGGTTCAGATACTAACTGCGTAAGACCATGGATGGCAATACCATCCAGAAAATTTTGGTGGACAGCGTTTGTAGCTCTGACTGACTGCCAGTTCACAGTAGAGAGGTTAAAATCGCCGATGACCACATTTGAGAAGTGCGGTTTAATGGAAGAGTTAATAAAGTCGCACATGTGTTTGACCTGCAGGTCATCGTATCCATCTGGGATATAACCGAGAATGAAATTTAGTTTTGATGAAATGAAGACTACTGTGATTGCCTCAGCCACACTAGACGTATTATCCAAGACTAGGTCAATACCCCTGCGGTAGACCACCATGACACCACCAGCACGAGTACCGCGATCTCTTCTAAAAACATCGTAAGGGTGGCCCCCAGTAACCATACAATCCGTCATGGTGGAATTCAACCAAGTTTCAACCACGAAAAGCAAATCAAATCTATGCAAAGCTAAAAGGGCATGGAAATCACACAAATTGGCAATAACACTTCGAGCGTTAAGCAAAGCACAGTTTAAGCCAAGAATTCTCCCGTCTGTAGGCGTACCCCTAAAAATCACCTGGGCCGGGCTTAAACCCCCAGTAAACGTCCCATCAGGGGCGTCTTCCTGCTGTATGGCGCTTTGCCTTTGTTGTGCCAGTTTTCAAAAAGGGTTGTCCATCGGATGTAAATAATTATCGCCCAATTGCTCTGACTTCCGTCACCTGCAAAATTATCAAATCAATTATCGAAATCATACTCTGGCTTTCTTACAAGACGCTTCTCTCCTTCACCCAAACCAATTTGTTTTTTTTTTTCCAGGTGGCACTTCAACTCACCAGCTTCTACTTCTGCTTGATCATTGGACAAACTCCCTTGACACTGGTGCCCTTTTGACACAATTCATTTCGACTTCAAAAAAGGTTTTGAGTCGGTTGTTCACTGCAAGTTGCTTTTTCAGTGGCGACCTTTGGAACTGGATGCCATCATTCTTAAATAATCACACTCAACAATTACTTGTTGAGGGCTCCTTGTCGTATTGCTCAAACAATTTAGTGAAGTTCCCCATGGCTCAGTTCTGGGTCCACTACTTTTTGTAATACATATTAATGATTTAAACTGTGAAAATAACTGTACCTATGGTTTTAAATTTGCAGATGACCTAAAATTAGGCTCAGCCATTCTATCATCTAATCATACTATGTCACTTGAAACAGAAATCAAAAGGGTCACAAAATGGGCCACTACTTGTCAGTTACATTTATCAATTCCCAAATGCCACTCTTTCCATGCTGGCTTACAAAATATGCAGCATATCTTTCTTTTGGATGGTACGATTCTACCGTCAGTATCTGAGGTACGGAATTTGGGCATCTGGTTCACGTCCGATTTGAAGTCGTCTCTTCATTGCCAGAAAATTGTGGCACTGACTTTCTGTCGACTTGCAATTGTAAATAGGTCCAATAAGGTTTGGGCTTTTAAAGTATTTGTGCGACCACTGCTCGAATATGCAACTCCAGTATGGTCCCACTTCCCCTTAAAAGACATTGACCTGGTCGAATTGGACCAGCGTCGGTTTACCAAGAAGTTGCCTGGTCTGCGTGACTATTCACCCGAAGCACGTATGGAGCTTGCGGGACTTGGAACTTTTGGAGCTCTGAAGACTTAACTTTGACCATTTTCTTACCTATAAAATTTTAAGAGGTTTCTTATCTGTGGATTTGCCCTTTTTGATGTTAGTCCTATGGTATCGACTACATCGACCACTCATGGAAGCTTTCGGTTCAGGGTTCACGTCTGGACTGCTGCCGGTATTTCTTTGCTGTTCGTATGGTTCCGGTTTGGAACTCCTTGACCGAAGACGCAGTCTCGACAAGTACCGTGTCCAGTTTCTGGGGTATTCTGGACGGTTTGCCTCTAACCCGGTTTCTTAAATGACGTCTATAATTTTGTCGATCCCCCCCCCCCCCCCACCTCCCCCACGTTGTCCAAACCCATCTCAGGATTGGTAGTGATCACCATCTTCCCAAGTCCTGTCCACCTTCTGTGGGAAAAATATTATCATCATTATAAATAAAAGTCACACAATCGTGCGTCTTTTTAACAATGTTTTTGCTGATAAGTTGATTTCGTGCGACTTTTGTAGAACCTATAATGGCACGTAGTAGAGCGTTTAGTATTAACGTACTAACTGGTGTTTTATAGCTGAATTAATTCACTACCACTCACTTGCGTCAATCGACCAACTTTCTTTTGTATTTGCACTTTTGTTGAACTTGTAGTGCTACAGGTCCTACCTATAATTTACCTGCCAGAAACCAAATGTCAATTCCAATCCACCCATATTTTAATAAAATGTTTTTGGTTGCGGAGTTGGTTCATCGACGTGTTGGCTCATCGGCATTTGGATCCGAACGAGTATTACGTTCCTGAGCCCAAGCTGAATACACATTTACTGCCCACGACGTAGAGAGTTTAGTGTTAAAAGTCTGCCTAAAATTGTGTATCTGAACTAGTTCACTAGGACTCACTTGCGAAAATAGACGAGCTTCTGGCTTACGAGCACTCAAAACTACCCCACCCCCTCCCTTTTTAACTCGGTTGGTAGTCACAGTGTTATATTCACAGAGTTTGCCACCAAAATATTTGACACTTATTTCCAAACACACTGTATTTTAGAGCATCAGCAGTGCCAACACTTTTTTGAAATCCAAATTGCTGATTTGTGATAACAGTATGTTTCTTTAAGAATCCTAAGATTTGTTTCGAGAAGAATTTTTTAGTTATTTTATTAATGTTAGAAAGAAGGGATATTGGTCGGTAATTATCCACATTTTTCTTGCTACCATTTTTGGTGATAGGTCTCAGTACTTGTGTTTTAAGTTCTGTAGGCCACAATTCTTTATCAATGATGCAGTTTATTAGTTTATGGATAAAGGTAGCGGATTCCACTACAGATTCAATAAGAAACTTATAACACCAACTTCACTTAATGGCGGACCATTATTGCAAAAGTATGGCTATAACTATTACTTAGCAACCGCATCGAACCGTTTGTTACAAAAGTCATTCATAGCTTAGCTTAGTTTAGCTTTTGACACGCTCCCAGCCGTGACCATGGCGCCAGAAAGAGAGGCGGACAATTTTGCTAGGTAAATCCCATCGGAAATTCTAGGTTCTGTTACATGCCACAATCGTCACGAACACGAGACATCACAGGGCCTTTTCTTCCCGATAATGCCAGGGGTGGCTGACGTCGAACTCGAACCCAGGACCTCTGGCGCGCAAGACAGTTACGCTAACCATCAGGCCACCTTGCCATAGCTTGAATTATGGCATGCAAGTCATTCTTAGCAGTACACATCGAACCAGCCATGGAGCCCCCAAGGCCCCCCAGCGCCCGTCTGTTCCCCCTCCATGAGGCTTGACCAACGTATTATTGCAGATCGAGCTAAAGCATGAAATTTGGTACGTAAGTAAATTCATAAGTCATTCACAGCAGTACTAATCGAACTAGATATGGAATCCCCTCGAGATACTCTCCAAGGCCACTTGAAGGCCCCACCGTGCCCCCTACCTGAGGCCTGACAAACAAATTCTTACTGATAGAGCTACAAAGTGATACACAAGTCATTCTTAGCAGTAGAAATTGAATTAGCCATTGGTCTCCACGAAATACCACCAAAGCCTCCCAAGCATTACCCCATGTACCCCATGAAGCATCGATTACCAACAAATCTACTGAAAGCATGCATTGTAGCTGTCGAAATCGAAGTACACACGGAATCCCACGAACTATCCCAAGGATCCCAGTGCCTCTCTGAGTCCCATCCAAAAGGCTGATGGTCAACAAATTCTACTTTGATTTGTTCTGCTAAGAATGACTTGCGTACCAAATTTCATGTTTTTAGCTTTATCCGTGATACGTTTAGGGAGGAGGCACAGAGGTGCGATTGAGGGTATCTCAAGTGGGTTCCACCACTAGTTTAATTTTTACTGCAAAGAAGAACTTATGCACCAAATTTCATGCTTTTAGCTCGATCTGCAAGAATTTGTTGGTCAAGCCTCAGGAAGAGAGAGAGGAGAAGGGAGGCCTTTGGGGGCGGATTTTATAGGGGTTCCATGGCTGGTTCAATTTGTACTGCGTACAATGAATGACCTGTGTACCAATTCATGTTTTAGCACGATCAGCAAGAATTTGTTGGTCAATAACCTCATAGTGGTGAGTGTGGTGGTGGTGCAGGAAGGAACCTCAGGGGGTATCTCGAGGGGGTTTTATAGCTATTCGATTTGTAAGCTAAGAATGAATTGTGTACCATATGGTTTTAGCTCGATGTGCATGATTAGCCCAAATTCGCGCCCCTAACTGCTGTAATACACCTGGAGATCGAACCAATGACCGATGGTAAGTTTTACAGCTTAAAACCTAGGTGTGAACAAAGCCTAGGGGCTTTTGAACGCTAATTTGATGTGATTACAATATTCTGGTTGTTGTTTTTCTTGTTGGGAAAATTTTGCTTCTTACCTAGAGATCGAACCAAAGAACCAATTTTCAATTTTTTATAGCTTAAAATTGAGTATTAGAAAGGCTAAGACTCTTATAACAGTTATTTTAAGCTGATTACAACATTCTTTTTAATGTTATTCTGCCTGAGACATGAAAAAAATAACAGATATTAGTATTAAAAAACGCTAAGCGTATAAAATATGGATGTAAGCCTTACAAACCTAATGTTCTAAACGACGTAAGAAAAAGATGTAAGCCATCAGCGTAGCACTAACACGTGTAAAAGCTACAGCTGGTTTTTTGGGACGCTGGACGTTCTTTTACACGTATTAGAGCGACGCTGATGGCTTTCATGTATTTTTTTTTATATCCGTCCCTTTAGAGTTAAGTTTTTGAAGGCTTAACATCAGTATTTTATACGCTTAAGCTTTTTTTTTTATACTAATGCTTTATCAATTCAGCCTCGTCTCCCTCCCACCCTCGACCCCGCCAAACTCCCTGAGCATTTCAGTCAACACTTGGATAATCATGGGCCAAAAATTCCAGTAAAAATATTGGGAATTTCAATTTGAATTTTTGAGCACTTTGCTTTTTAATTATAATAAAATAAATCAGTTACGGATCCTAAACTAACCTGTTAATTTATGATCCGTAACTGATTTTTCTAAGTATTATTAAAAAGCAAAAGGCACAATAACGCATTTGTCATGGATCCTTAATCAACATGTTAATTTAGGATCTGTGATTGATTTGTTTTAGTATAATTAAAAAGCAACGGCGACAAAAATTTATATTTGAACTCCGATTCTTCTTACTGGATTTTTTGGACCATAATCATCCCAGTACGATTGAAATTCTTCGGGAGTTGGGTGGGGTAGAGGGGGCCGAATTGATAGAGCATATTGAGAAGACTCCAACAGTTGAATGAATTCAGTAGTTTCTTTCTTTGGTGTGGAGTATTTGTCAGCAGTAAGCTTGCGTCCACGAATTGTAAGACATCACACTTGATATGCTGATAAACCGAATGATGTAATGAGTCCTATTGATCAAACTTTCAATTTGTATGTTGACATTAATTTTATGATCATCTGCTCCTCATGCACAGGCATAGGAAAGTAGATTGAAATAGCAACTGCTATACTCTTTCATCGTATTATGATGTAAGAGTGCGATTGCTGATATCTCATTTGTTTCCGTAGTGTTTTTGTATACATTACAATATCCGAGAAAAACGTTTGGTAGCAAGTCCGGTTACCTTAGAAAACGCAACTAGGCGTAAGATAAAATGATGGATAAAATTCGGTTTACTGCTGGAAAAAATACAACCAATTTTTTTTTTACATTTCTGAATTTTGATTTAAAAATTCACTGAAAAAGAAGCATTGTGAAAAAAAAATTTTCAGTCATTCAATGAAACGGAAAACTAGAAGCAAGAGAAGATGAATCAAAGTGCAATTTTCACTTTTTCATGTGGATGTAGTCGGCGGATTGTGGCGGGCAACTTGGTCATTTGCCTCTCTCTCAAATTCACTTGGATCACGACGTTTGCTTTCAAAAAAATAGGCCTGTGCTGATTTCCCCATTGCATAAGTGCTCGCCCCAGACAGAGAAGCTCCTACAACAGACCCTATAACAAACGGTATAAAATTGGTTAGTACCTGAGCAACCTTTAGGAAGCCTTGCCCAACAGCAAAGGTCAGATCCATTGCACTTAGGTATTCTGCTGCTACTTGCAATGATAATTCTCTTCCAGACATCCAACCAATGTACGAAATCATCAGTAATTGGATGCTTATTAACAAAAGTGTGTCCAAACCTGCTGTTGAAACGCTCATTGCAGCAGCGATACCAGTGAACATCCAAATGTACTCATTAGTGTATTCTTTCATTAACTTGATTCGCTTCTGAGCTTTGTAAAATTGGTATTTTGCTTCATTGGGCAGCATTCTACCAACAACAAGACTAAGAGTCTCGATGTTCCAGGAATCTCCATCATCTTCAGGTGGTACAGCTACTGGAACTACAAACAGAAATGGCTTTTCACTATTCAAACTGTAACCACAATATGGTTTTTCCGTGTCTATGGACGAATATTCAGTGGCATTCATAACATCTTTTGCAGCATCAAGCACTTTTATCAATAATTCTTGTTTTTCAGGAAATGTTTCAGGTGGCCATTTTTTTTTTCCATGAAGTTCATCAGCATGAGTGACAACTGCAACAACAGGAGGAAGTGAACCCCCAGATAACTTCACGCTATTCAGAATTTGTTCCAGATTGTTGAGCTCTTCGATACAGTTGCGTACTCCTTTAGCCGAAACAAACATTATAGCATCTGGTTTGTATTCTATAATCTCTTGTTTCGCTTGAGTTACTGTTTCGCGATAATCTCCTTTAGCTCCATCGGGCGTTCTTGTTTCTGACAAGCCTCGTGTATCATACACTTGCCAGGTTGTTCCTCCTTCAAATTCAATGAAATGACGGTTGGCCTTGGAAGTGGTTGGTTTAGTGTGGCCCACTTTTGCGACGTATTTATTGGCTAAACCATTAATAAGAGAGGACTTTCCTTCACCACTACGTCCAATCAAGTAGAGAACCGGAGCACGGGAATTTTCTATTTCTGACAGAGCGAATTCAGTTGCTGGCTGAATAATTTTTTGCTGCACATATGTAAACATGACATCAGAAACATTTTCCTTCCAAAAGGCTATAGTGTTTTCCTTGAATTTAAGTACATCACAGATGTTTTTAGCCTGGAAAAAGTAAGATACAAAAGAAAATTATACGTTCTGAAACAGCTACTGTGCAATTAATAATAATAATACTTTCCTTTTTAATAACAAATACATCAAATACCAGGGCCACATGGTTGATTTTGATTTCTGTTGCCTAAATGGAAATAAGCATTACCTGAGCTTTAGATTCTTCTTCTGCTATGCTGTTTGATCTAGAGTACTAGGAGCCTTGCCAGCCTTGCAACCACCGCGTAACTGTGCAGCCTCCGTCTATATAAAGTGCTGTCCACGGCCGACGTGTCATCTTTTATTCCCATATAGTGCTCAGGTGGCGACAGAGAGGGGAGGAGGGTGGGAAGAAGGTACTGTATATTTTCATTTAGGCAATAGAAACCAAAATCAACCAGGTAGCTCTGGTATTTTGATGTTTCTATATGCCGAAGAAAATATCATTACCTGAGCTTTTAGCATTACAGACCTTGTCAAAGGTGGTCGGCGCCACCTTCACCTTGACAGGCCCTCTAGCGTTGCGAGCTGGCTCCCGAAAAGTTAAAACTTTGAAAACGATCGAAAAGACGAATAAGTTGTACTAGGTGAGGATGAAGCGATCGTGTTGCTTAAGGGGTTCAGAGTATCCGTTTTGCGCCCACGAAGGGACCGAGACGGTAAAATCCTTCAGCTTGAGAAGACATATCTCGAACATAATGGGACATGAACACTATAGGATTCCTCCAGGATGCACCCTTTAAAATATCGGTGATTGGAACGTTACTGTGGAAGGCCCAGGATGCTGAAATGGGTCAAAGTTCACGGGTGCCGTGGTCCACGCAGTCGATGTCAAGGGTGTTGTAAGCATGAAGTATGACCATCTTTATTTATGTGGAGACAATTCTGGCAGTCGTTTCACCCAAGCCGGTGGTAAACGGTAAGAAAAGATGTGAGCAGCCGCTGTGAAGAGGCTTAGACTTTTTGAGATAGTATCGAAGGGCCCGTGCAGGACACAGCGCACGTTCCTTTTCGTCCTCCTGAATGGTGGAGACAGCAGGAATAATGAATGGATGAGAACGTTTGCAAGGTTCTGTGTCTTGGATCGGAAGGAGGCTCATAGCATTAAAGTGAATCCTTTGTAGTCTTCCAGAAAGAAGTAGTCAGCTGGTGCGGCGGATAGCAACTGTACCTCACTACAGCGGACACAGGCCCTTGCTAGGAAGGCAGTCTTGCAAGTTTGGTAGCTAAGATAACATGTAGAGCGCAGGTCGCGTGGGGTCGAGAGAAGTGGCATCAAGACAATGGAAAGGTCTCAATCTGGAAACAGGTGCCGTGTTACCCATCGTTCAATATCAAAAGACTTTACAAGGGCCGAAATCCGAAAGTCATCTAAAAGATGTAGGCTTCCCGAGTATTTAAAAACCGAATTTAGGGCTGACTGGTAAACAAAGAATATTGACCCCCCGAAGACCTTCCTTAAAGAGGTCATTAAGGAAGGCTAGAAAGTCTGGAAGAGTGGGATTGATTAGGCAAACTTTCCATGGGAGACACCAACGAAACCATCGGCGCCAATGGCTGTCGTACATTTTGTCTGTGGATGCTCGAACTGATTTGGAGGAAATCCAAGACGTCTGTTTTGTAGAAATGCCTGACGTTTCGAGCAGTCGGACGGTAACAGCCACCCGTGTAGCCGCAGCGACCTTGGGCGCCGATGGAACGCGGTCTCCTACGTTGGGAAAGCAAGTCTGGCATATCCGGAATGCAGCATGGCAGATCGATTAGGAAATCTAGCAGGAGGGGGAACCATGCAGCGAAAGGCCAATTGGGCACTACTAGAATGAATACGCCGGGGGATCGGGCAATCTTGCAGAGGACCAACGCTAGAAGCTTGGGTGGTGGAAACAGAGGTTGACCCAAGACAGGGTGAGGGTGTCCACTACCCATGCCTGGTCGTTCGGGACTGGACTGATGAACTAGAGAAGTTTGGCATTTTGCTCGTGGTGAGGGTGTCCAGCATTGGACAGTCCCGTATGTTGAACAAAGATTCGCAAACGACCATCTTGAGGGCCCATTCTCCCATTGGTGGAGACTGGTGAGACAGCAAGTCCACAATGACGTTGCGGCTATCAGGAATGTACAAGGGTAGTACAGCTGTACTTATGGAAATGCAGAGGCGGAAGACGGCGGAGATGACTCGATGTAGTGAACAGGAGCGGGTCCCTCCCCCTTTTTTGAAAGTAGGCTACCGCTGTCGTATTGTCGATGTGGACTTGGACTGTCTTTCCCATCACGAGATGGCGAAAACCACCATGATGGGAGACCATGTGGTTGCCTATGTGGGCCCCATCCTTGGAGGGACACATTCGTAAAGAGGTGTAAATCTGGAGGTTGTTCGTGCAAGAGCACCGTCTGTGTGAGAGTTGGAATATCCATCCACCAGAGTAGGGTGTCGAGAGTAAACATTGGAGAAAGTGGACGGCCCGAGATGTCTGGTGGTTGAAGGTGGTGGTTGGCCCACTTGTTTAATACGGCAATGGTGAATGGGCCAGACCATCCAGCTGCCATATCGGAACAGATTCGCTAGAGAATCTATTGTAGAGTTGAGATCTGGCAGTGTGTACAGCCAAAGATGGAGCAATTCTCGAATCAGTATGAGGAACCAATGATCCTGTCTAGTGAAGGCGTCACAGTTGCTTGGGCCAGGTCGAAAAAGGTGCTGAGAAAGACGAAACATTGAGACGAGACTAGGCGAGACTTTGGAAAGTTGATGCTGAAGCCAAGGTGCTGGAGAAGGTGTACTGTGAAGTTCTGATGGCAAAGGAGCATTACCTTGTCCTGATGGGGAAGGATCCAGTCGTCGAGTTGGCGCTTGCTCTGATTTGATGTTGGTGCAGGGTCGCTAGGACCGGCTTTAGGATCGTTGTGAAAATGCGGCACAATGCGTTGAGACCGAACCGAAAGCAGAGGAACTGTAGACCGTATCGTTGTAAATAATCAGAAGAGGTGCCGAACAAACACATGAAGTAGAATGTGAAGGTAAGCATCCGCAAGATCGATAGAAATCATTCAGTTCACTGGTTATAGCGAATGGCAAATGGACTCCAGTGTTTCCATTTGAAAATGGTTATTGTGAAGGTACCGGTTCAATGGTCAGAGAATGAAAATTAGCCTGATATCTCCCGTCTTCTTCGGAAAGAGAAAGATGCGACTGTAAAATCCTGGTCAGTTAGGGACTGCGTCTGAGAGTCGCTTTTATCAACAGACTGTTTATTTCGGCTGAAAGAAGGTTGGCAGTGCTTGCAGCCTCGAGCCAAGGTGGAGATGTAAGAAGGGGCACAATGAAGAACAATGGGCGAAGTCCATGACTGACGATTAAGACGACTGGGTCGGAAGTTAATGCTTGCCAGGCAGGTAGAACTCGTCACAAACGACCCCTGAATGGAGCAATTGTTGCTCCTGGCAATTGTTGGTTCTGCCAAGAGCAAGGACATAAATGTAATCGTTGCACCAAAAGCCAAAAAAAAACGCAGCAGGCTATTAACCTAGGTTTACCAATTGACGACCAAGAAAAGCTAAGATTGGTGTGCAAGGCAGGAATGTGGAAAGGCACCCCAAACTGGGTTTTTGCACCACATGTTCGGCTTTTTAAAGGCCTAGACAAGGAAACTAAGCTTGGCCCTGCATCTGTAATTAACATTAAGTGACAGGAGAACCTTTCTGAGCACGTATCATGACTTGGCCCAGTTCCTTTGAACGTTTCCGTTGATAGAATGTGAGTTTTGCAGGCAAAGGGCGTGAAGTAGTGCAGGTATTGCTGTGCAACTTTCGTTTTGGCAGCTGGAAATATTCAAGGTGATGGGTACATGAGATCAATGGTCAGGCGGCCTGGGGGTTACTCAGCTCAGCAGAGGTTTGTAGTACTTTAAAATGATACAGACAGTGAAATCCTAGGTAGGGATTTATTAGGTTGCACACCAGACATCCAAAAAGGTGGCTGGAATGTTGGTGCAGAGGACCATGAAACTATTCCTTTTGCAAAAGCTGGGCAGACAAAAACTAAACAACTCGTGCAACAGGATGGGGAGAATTAGCGGCGTACTAAGGATGACTCCCTGTTGGAGGGAAAAAAAATCCAACAGGCGCACTGTTCTAATGCACAATGCAAGCAGTTGAGAAAGTTTTTAAACAAATTCAAGCATGCTTTAACATATAAACAAGGTAGCAGTCATCTCGTGCAACACAAAATTGAGGTCGAGCCAGGCTAACGTCTAATACGTTTGCCTCATCAATCATCATCCTGTGAACAAGGAAACATCAGCAACCAGTTAAACCCAGATGCATGCTAAAGTAAATCAGGGATAATAAGACTTTCCTTGCACCATTTAAAAGAGCAAAGTGGATATGCAAGGGTCACGGTGGACCACTAACAGCGTGCCAATTTTTAAATCAAACTAAAGCAAATTCGCATTAGACGTCGAAATTTAAAAAGAATTTGAAAACTTCTTGGCGGAAGAAGGGATTAAAAAGGAAGAAATCTGGAATTAAGGAGAATGGGGCGCAATAAGTGTGCTCTTAAATCACATGCATTAAGTTTTTTGTGGAAAATGTGTAACGACAGTGACAAAAGAATGTCATTTGGGAGCGAGTTCCAAACTGGATGATGTTCCAAACTGGATAAAAGTTCAGTGTGCTCTTGGAGAGCTCTACATGCACTGGCCCATGAAAAAAGGTGGGCCAGGGGCTACTAGATTCTGTCTTGAATGCCGTCTTGTCAATTTCAAGACCATACAAAAAACAACCAACCAATAATGCTAGCCCAGTATTAGCAAGAAATTTACCTGACTTTGTTGTCATATGGGATCAGAGCCGTTCAAGCAAATGCCATATAGGCTATGTAGGTAATGTACCAGCATCCTTTGCAAGTTTTATGAACATGGTGACATTAGGTGACACAATCTACAGCCATGCCATTCTTTATGATGACGATTTGGTGATCTATTCCAACAATTGCCAAAGTCACTAAGTCACATTACAATAATGGCATCATCACAATGAATAATTGAATATGCAGTGAAAAGATATGAACAACCACCTATCACAACATCTAGGGACTGCAGTGAAGCCTAGTGTGCAGCCATTGTTATGAAAAAAAATTCCCACACCTTCTTGTGGCCAGAAATTGAACCCAGGTCATCTGATAACATGTGGATTAATTTCAATACTAAGTGACCGTGGTACTGTACAAATCCTTCTAGCTTCAGCACTTGTGACTGGCGGAAAAGCCTATTAGTATTAAAAAAACGCTTAAGCATATAAAGTATGGATGCAGCCTTAAAAAAGCTAAATACTCTCAAGAAACAGGTACAAGAATAAGACATGTAAGCCATCAGCATCGCATTAATACGTGTAAAGAAGCTCCAAATTGCTTTTAGGGATGCTGGAGATTCTTCTACACGTTTCAGAGAGACGCTGATGGCTTACGAATCTTTTTTTTTATATCTGTTCCTTTAGATTATTAAGTTTTCTTAGGCTTACATCCGTATTTTATACTCTTATGCGTTTTTTAAAAGCAATAAGCTTTTCCGTCATCACAAGTGCTGAGGCCAGAAGGATTTACATACTGTCGTAGTTACTTAGTAGTTAAAGTAATCTGTTATCAGACGACCTGGGTTTGATTCTTAGTCACATAATTGAGAGTTTTGTTCGTACCAATGGCTGCACAGTAAACTTCACTGCAGTCCCTGGATGCTCCGACGGGTGGCTGTTCATATCTTCTCACTGCATTTTAATTGTGATGATGCCAGAGAATGGATTATTCTGACCAAGTTAAACTTTTAAACTTGAAACAATCCTGGTAACCGGCTTCAGCTAACCTGTTATGTCTTCTTACCTTTGTGCTCCTTAGGTCACATTTTCGAAGTTCTTCATTGAAAGTAATAGCCTTGGTAGCATTCACATGCTTCAACAAAATTTGAACACTTCCCAGACATTCAGGAGGGGGTCCCTGAGTTGTGATTCCCAATATCTGTTGACGTGGAAGGTTTTGGTTGACATCGTAAACGAAGATTTCAAGAATTCGTTGTGTTATTTCACTTGGGTCGACTTCTAAGATCATCTGTTCTCTCCAACAGTCCTTTAAAAGGCCGCGCCTGCTTGATTTTCTTCCCGGCAGGACATAAGCCTAAAAGACACAAACCACAGGTCAAGGCAGGAACGTATTTCCATGACAGAATTGGAAATAGGTTAGTAGCCATGAATTGAGTGAGCTTTTCTCAATGCCATTGCATGTTATGCTTGAATAAGCCATCTATTACATAATAAAGGGTATATATATTTACGAAATCATCAAGAAAAAAAACAAAATACTTCTTTTTGAAACACACCAGTTTCATTATCAAGCACGTATAACAACATTACCTACGAACTGTGAGTGTCATACTAGAAAACTCAAAAACAAATATATAGTAGGTGTCGGCCAGTAAGCTATACAGCTTTTTGAAGGCACAAGCGACAGATGTTCAGTGGAAGGAACCACCATCGTATCAGTTGTTTTTCGCCACAGGAAGCAGGAAACCGGAGTAACTGGAGGAAACCCTCGTGCAACGGGCGGGAAACAAACGGAGAAAAACCCGTACCAATACAAGTCAAGAAGTTAGCTCTGACTGTCAATGAAGAAACCACGGTATACATAATACTATCTCAAAAATTTTCAGCATTTATTTCTGCCTTGTTCACTTAAAAACATTTAAACAAAAGATAACAACGCAGCCACGAATTTCTTGGCTGTACGGTTTCTTCAACTGTACATATACATTACCCAGGATCAAACGCTGGTCTGTAAGAAGCCAAAGATGTATACAGCCGGGACCAAGATGCTTATCAAATCTAATGCCTAGCACTCGCAGCTACCCGTGCACCTTTTAAAAACTTACAGGAGGTTTGGGATGAGAGAATTGGTTGATTCGGGTGTGGCCATAATTAAAATGAACTATTATGGGTTTTTTGGAAGGGGGGGGGGGAAGGAGTGGGCGTGCGGATAGCTTTATTCTGGGCACATTCACTTACTGTTGTCCCTCTCTAAGTACGGGAGTAAGAGTTCCTGTAGGTCTTGAGAACATGCGGAATCACAATTCGAGCAACGTAATTACTTGAAAATTGATACAAAGACCAGAACAGACTCAGAAAAAAACAGTTTTCACTTACTACAATGTAAGAATTCGGATGTTCACTGGATATTGTTTCCTGAAGAATCTTCACCCACAGCCGAGAACTTTCGGGTTGGTAAGCCAATGAAATGTCGAGAGTGTTCGCCATATTTAACTGTGTCCATCTAAATAAACCTAGAGGTATTGGACAATAGGACAGTGTTGTGTCATTACAATTTATGTTTTCTAGCACAAATAAGCCACACGGAATGATTATTGTGATTTTTGCCTTTCCTAGCACTTCACATCTAACTTAAACAAAGGATGATTGAATCGTTTTAAATTTCTTAGCGTATAGTTCGTTATTTTTCTGCTTTAATGTAACCAGTTTTAAGCTTTTTGGGATGAACTGCGGAGCATGTGACTATCGTCCAGCCAGTCCAACATTTTCTTTTCATGAACTTTGTCAAAACTGACACGTAAACACCTTAAACCATAGAGCGTTTGCCACTATCCAAAATGGTTGTCCATGGTTGTCCTCGGCAGGCCCCCGTGAGAAGGTAGAAGCATGTATAGATTTTAATCAACAAGTGCTGAATGGTATTACATGGTGTAATACCTTGCTTCCTGTCAGTTTTTACGCACCAGCTTATTTCAATGATTTGTTGGTGTTAGTAGTCTACAGTGAAATACATGTCCCAAAGAAATAACTAAACCTCGTTGAATGCCCTAGGTCCTTTTGTCTAAACTAAACGGCTTTGAAAATTTCTAGGTAGCAGCTGGTGGGCACGGAGTAATATGGTGGCATAGACAGAAATGTCCCACTTCTTCTCGCCTGTAGCTTCGCAACAGGGTTGCAACCGGCTTTTATTATGCGTTGTTTAAAATATAAATTAATTAAATGTAAATTTCTGGTTCTTTCATTAGCTTTTGTTATGCATAATAGGCTTGTAAAAAGGTGACAGTGTTGTTCGAGCATCAACACTGTCACCATGACAAGCCTATTATGCATAACAAAAGCTAATTTAAGAACCAGAACTTACATTATTATAAAAGCCAGTTGCAACCCAGTGGCGAAGCTACAGACGAGAAGGAGTGGGACATTTTACTCTATGCCACCATATTACTCTGTGCGCACCAGCTGCCACCTAGAAATTTTAAAAGCCGTTTGTTTTAGGCAAAAGGACCTAAGGCATTCAATGAGGTTTACGTATTTCTTTGTGACATGTAATTTCACTGTAGACTACTATCACCAACAAATCATTGAAGTAAGCTGGTGCGTAAAAACTGACAGTAAACACCATGAACACCATGAAACACCGTTGAACACCATGTAATATCATTCAGCACTTGTTAATTAAAATCTGTACATGCTAAAAACAAAGTACTACACTTCATAGTTGAAATTTAATTTCCACTACACACTTCACACGATGATCCAATTGGTACAAACGTTAAACACGGATTACAGCAATGGGAAGCTCCAGACTGTCAGAGAACCAGGAGACCAAACCGCAGATGGGCCCCATCCCTAGCCCTGAAAACACCCAGTCATACTGCAGAACTGCAGGATAAGCTTAAGCAGGTTCCTCTGGCTCTTTGCCTTGGGAAGTAACCCCAGAACAACACACACACACACACACACCCGTTCCCATTTAAATGCAGCTGCACGCGCCAGTTGCCCCACAATGGACAGGAAAGAAGGAAATGAATAACAGTCTCATCCTCCCTTCTACACATACAGAGCAGGGATCAACACCAACCCAGTCTGAGAATATGACTCCGAAGGAGCACATGACCCATACGTAAACGCGACAACTGACTAGCATCCCTCCAAGGTAGACAGACCAAGGCTGATGGTGGCTCTACAGACTGATGAACGCCATACAGTACTTTTCCCACAGCACCCCATCCCAGTATCTCTGCCATTGGAGAGCAGAGATGGCATCGAAAACTTCTTCCATATCTGTAGGACACGGTAAACCACAGTGCTCCCAGCCATGAAACCGTTGCGCGCGAGCCCATCAGCGACTTCATTTCCGAAGACCGCCGAATAACCTGCCACCCACGTAATGGAAGCACTAATACCCCCCCTTGGAAAGCTGCAAGCAACATTCCGCTGACCTCCACACTAATTGGATGCAGAAGGTTGAGACAGCTCGTCGCAGGAAAAGATCGCAGCTTTAGAGTCGGAGTGAACTACAAATCTGCGCACTCCGAGCTCCAAACCCTTCCGCAATAGCAAAAGAAATAGCCAGTAGCTCACCCAGAAAAGACGATGGCAGGCCAGGAACACAGTACATACGGTCAAGGCGCAGTTCCTCAACAAAAATACCCATACCCTCAAGCCATTCCTCCGGTGGAAGGACACACCACAGAAAATGTTCAAAGTGTCACCATCATCACCGCCCCATCCTAAACCCAGGAGAGCAGTCCACATCATGCCCAGGGTTGAAACTCCTGAACAAAACTTGGGGCTAGAATAGAATTTAGTTGCCAATCCAACAGCATCATTGTTCCCATCCCCAATGCCCCCAATTTCAGAAGAACAGGAGGAATAGACGAACAATTTCAGATGAATCATAGCTACCGAATCAAGATCAATTAAAACAGCATTAATAGGTAAAGCGAAAAGCGCTGGACTGCAGCAACTCGCTTGCTAGAGGTCTCTGTCCATCGACTTGTAGTCAGACGAAAAGCCGTCCACTCTTGTTGCCAACGCCTTACGCCTTAAAAGCACCAAAGGGGGGGATTGAGGCTTAATGGTGCGTCTACAGCTAGGTCATTAGCGCCAACCTCAGTCAGTGCAGTGGTCCGGGTTGTCACTGCACCACACATTACAGAGATATCACACAAACCCCCAAGCTAAATCATGACATACATCTGTACCACCTGCAAAAATTGAAAAACATCGGACAGGAGGACAGACTTATCTCCCAATTGACGTGCAATGTCTTGCAGAAGATGGAAACGACGACGAACACCATCAAGATGGCGACAATCAACAAGGAAGTGCCGGACCATAAGTGGCCATCGACACGAATGACATTCAGGAGGGTCAAACCCCCCTCCAGCACCAGAATCGGTGCAGACAACTGAGAACCAATTCCGAGAAAACAGAGCCTCCTCAACCCAGCGTATGTCCACCATGTCGTATACTGCCTTGACACCTAGAAGACACAGGGTGCGATTTTGCCGCTGATTCATGCCTGGCAAGTACTCGCCTCCAGATACAAAACAGCGTCCTGTGCACCACAGTGGCACCGGAAACCAAACTGGGCACAGAACAGTCCCACATGGCCTCGAGATTTCACATAAGGCAACGCACCAAGATTCTCTCAAATACTTTCCTAACAGGGACAGGAGGGCAATCGGCCTGTAACTGTTACCGCTGAAAAGCTCTTGCCACACCCAAAAATTGGGACCAAGACTGAAAACATCCAGGCTGGGGGCGGACAAGAGCCACCAAAGATGCGCTGAAAGCAGACCATCAACTCCTGTTTGCCCTCAAACCCAAGAGGCCCTGAGATCATTATAGGAGACCCTGCCTAATCCTGTTTTGCTATTGGTGCTACACTGAGTCAGGGTCGCATTCAGTTCTTCCAAAGTGACCGGTGTTTCGACCTGATTCAACCTACTCCAATCCATGGGTGGAGGACCCTGATGCAAAACTATCGTTTACCGAGGGTACATGGATGTAGGAGCATTTCACTAAGTCGATGTAGTGTTAAGTCGATGTTAGATAAAAGCGCTCTAAAGTTACTGCGACGTGAGTACATGGACCTTGCGTTTAGGCGCTAGGTGGTTACATGGTAGTTGTGGAAGAGCAGCTAACGCGATCGCGTGCTAGACATGGTACAGGCGCACAGTGCTTGGAACGTGTCACATTCTGTAAATTTTCATCGTAATAGTTTTGCCTCGTAATAGTTTTTAAACATCTCAAAATTCCGTTGCCTTTCGTCATCTAACTGTCAAAAGCTTCTTCATGTTTACGAATTATCTGGAAGGGTGTTGAATTGGCGCCAAAATGACGTTTTAGCGCCAACTGTTTTGACCAATCACAGCGTACTACTAGATCTGGCTCAAGCTAGAAAGCGGATTAAGTGGGTACATGGAGGTCGCCCTTACGTCGACGTAAAGAGGTGGTCTAAACTAATTCGCTACAAGCTCGCCACTGACGCGACGGAGGTTCTTGATGCGAATCAACGAATGTCGTCGTAAAATTAAGTCGACATAATACTACGTCGCTCAGGGGTGGCACCACAGGGGGGGGGGGGG
>JAHWFP010233503.1:0-20270 GCA_023313725.1 Lithobius niger | reverse complement strand
AGTAATTAAATTGTTATATCGGACGTAAGTAACGTATTCTTACCGCAATTCTTGTGTTTAGTTATTGTGTAAGTGATCCAAAAGTCAAACATGCATGTCAAATTGGATGTAATTGCCCTTTAAACACACATAAATCCTTTTGGTATGTCTTGCGATCCGTTGAGAATAGCGCTTGCAACATTTACACAGGTTAGGGTTAATGCCGCAAAATTATCTCGCACGAAAGAAAAAAACAAAAAAATGACTGTGATGGCAACATTTACATATGGTTGAACTAATGTCGCAAACTGAGCCATACAGCAAAGCCAACAGGGACGCATGTGCCTTTAAACGGAACTGAAGAAAAAAGAAACAAAAAAAAAACCTAGGAGGGTTTGCCCACCCGGTCCTTTTGCTTTAAATCTGCCAATGGGGTTTATTTTAGAGTATTACCGAAACCAGGCAAGAGTATTACCCTTGTTACTATTTCGGTTGATGGTTCAGCTGTAGCTGTATTTCCTGCTGCCCCGTGGATGGCTTCCTGCACCACCCAACTTCTTTGGCCAATTATCTTCCTTGTTTTACATACGTTATTTGTTCTTCTTCCTATGTTGTACTAGCACCGCAGTCCCCCACAACTGTCTAATTTACTTTATGCCCCTATCTTGCGTAGATTAGGAGATACAAATTGGATGACCTTGGATATGACCTGTAAGGTCATTTTGGCTAGCATCATCGGATTCGCCACAGGTGACTTCCTGTACAAGTATGCTGTTATCACCAACCCAATCCAAGTCTTAACGATTTATTTGACTGGTAGCGGACATCTGAGACATACTGTATAGTATTCTTTCGAAAAAATAAGTCGTAGCCCGAACCATTCAAGAAAGGAAAAAAATGTAGCAATACGCCAAGTTTCAAAATTGCGCTGTGTGTCTGATGAGTGGAAAGTAAGCTCGTTTTTGATATTACAGACGTTAAATTGCTGAAACCTTAACCTACAATTTATTGTTTTTCGTTTAAATTCCCCTTTTCTCAACAAATAATAAAATGGCGACATGATTATTGGAGTAAAAACACGCAACGAAAAATGACAGTGAGAAACGGAGTAAGTGCACGAAAGACATGTTACAAATTAAAAATAAATACCGTTAAAACTAAAATGACAAATTTGACTGCAACGCCATGTGGGTAGGTTAAAAGGACATAAATCCTTCCGGTATATCGTGCGACCCGATGAGATTGCAGTTGGCAACATTTACACAGGTTAGAGTTATTGTCGAAATATCACCTGGCACGCAAGAAAATCACCTGGCACGCAAGAAAAAATAAGAAACTGAATGTGTTGGCAACATTTACATACGTTTGAACTAATGTCGCAAATTTGAGTCACGCAGGAAAGCCAACAGGGATTTATGTTCCTTTAAGGAATAGAGTTCATATCTGGAGTAGTATGGAGGGCGTTCAAGTATTACGCCATCAAGAAGTTGGCTGTTTTTAACCCCTCCCCTCGTCGTCAATCCTCATCAATTGCTTAACCCCTCCTCCAGTATTACGTCATTCTAATTGCTCCCCACCCCCCTGGTGGGGCGAAGTAGAATCCCCACTTACGGGTGGGGAGTGAACTCCCGTTTCGCCAAATCCCCTTTCACCAAATAAAGCACATTAACAGTTTTTGCCTCAGGGGCCAATCCCGTTTCGCCAAATTCCGTTTTGCCAAAACAAGTTTGAGAAAATTTTACGTACACGAAATTTAATATCTTATTTCTATACAATGGGGCTTTAAAAAGTAAGCTTTTAACAGACACAAGCAGTGGTAGAATTTGACCAATTAATTTCTTAGCATTTTGAAAACTGGCAATACAGTCGGAAAAACATGTACTTTAAATATTGTTTAGAATTCTTGATCGTCATTACGTCATTGCTAAGGTTCTCTTTTAAGAATAGTTAGTTATACACAGGATGGTACCCTTTCACAAACGGAAATTCCCGTTTTGCAGAATCCCGTTTCGAAGAATCAAAATATTCTTCAAAAATTGAACATTGTAGAAGTTAAATGAGGCATGTCTAATTGGAAGTAATTTGTGATTGGTTGCGGCTTCTAACGTTATGTGTTCAGCCGCAGCGATCCCGGCAGCACGAGCGAGGCGCGTAATTTGAAACAAATATTTCTGCAAAACGGGATTCTGCAAAACGGGTGTTTGTCTATAAATGTCTGACCATTATCATGTTATCAATGTTCGTGTTTAAACTAATGTTTTAAATGTTTCGTGTGCCTAAAATTTCGTGAATGGTATTTGATGAATCGGGATTTGGCGAAACGGGATTGGCCCCTGAGGCAAAAGCTGTTAGTCTGTTTTCTTTTTTGCGAAACAGGATTTGGCCAAACGGGATGTAACCGGTGGGGGTGTTGCTGTTCCATGTACAACCACAGTTTTTCCTGAGAACCTTTTTTGGAATAATTCCACCCTATTACTAGGGTAGCGGTGCTTACGTCATCAACTAACTCCTCTCCCACCATCGTCAGCAAGGGGCGTCGGACAAAAGTCTAACTGGAAACTCGTCTAATTGGATATTTGTCCAAAATCTGCCCAATTCAAATATCTGGAAAATCTTCTAAACGGAATATCACATATAAATAGAATACTCACATAAATGGAATATCCTATAATGGATAATCGTATAATAGATAATCGTTTAACTTGACAATAATATAGCTGCTGTTTCTGATGTTATATGTCTAGCTGCAGCGAGCACGGCAGCGCGAGCGAGGAAGGGACATTAGACGATTTTCCATTATACGAATTTCGTGTTCGACGATTTTCCTTTATACTGTTAGACTGCGTGTACGGTCTTCAAATTATGCAATTTTCCAGTTATTGATGATTACTGCTCGCCCCGGCAGCAATCGTCACCACAGCCGTTCTACCCCTGCCTGATGATGTAATACATGAACGCCCCTAGATGATGCCTCGTGGAATTAGGCCAATATATGTGTGGTTAGGCGATATATTTGAGTAATTAGCCATATAATTTGCGATTGCGAATATGAAATTTCATGACAAAGTATTGCTTTTAGTGTAAGAAATACACGAGTTCGAAGACTAAATTTCTACCTCAAATATTATCGGCAGTATTGGAGAGATGTTTGTACATATTCGAGAAAGCAATTGGGAAGAAATCATATAGTGTAGCACTCGGATAAATAATTGAACACTCGGCAGTAATAAAATCATCTAAATTTGTAATACCAGGGGTAGCATAAATATAAGAGGACGTGTATATCATTCGCTCCTGGTAATACGGAGCAAACGGAACACGCGTCCGGTTTGCAAATGCTCCAACCCGACCCTCTCAGCCTGAACCACGAACCGCACCCTGTGGCGCCATCCCTCGACACTATCGAGAACCAACTGAAGGCATCCATAGTTTCGGTTTCACTAACGAGCGCCAACGAACGCATCCAAACCTCACCAACGACGAAAAGACAATTTGAAAATGACAGACTCCCGAGTGATCGCAGAAGCGGTGATACTTCGAATTATTATTACTTGGTGTATACAAACAGAAGTAAAGGGATGACTCGTGGTTGGAAATCAGCTACGCACGTCGTTTGTTGAGATGTCAGTTTGTCTGGAGTAAGCTACCTCAGCTGGTCGAACTCTCTTCATTCGGTAGGCTAGTTTGGGTCGTATTTAGAGCGAAACCGAAAGCAATCGCTGAAGTCGAAGGCTTTATGACCCGTAGTAGCTACAGTCCAGAGTCATCGATTTGGAGAGAAGCCGTTTTCGCGGGGACGGGGTGGTGGGGTTTCGAAGTTTCCGTGCAAATATTAAAACAGTGGGGATGAGCAGCTGAGGGGAAAATAATTGCCGAAGATTCAGCAAAGCAAAAAAAGGTTGCGGGAGGGGGGGGGGGGGGCGCAGGAGGAATTGGAAAATCGAAGTTTCGGTATAAAAATAAAAAAATAATAATTTGGGATGAGCGGGTGCGGGTCGGGAAACGTCTATTTAGGAAGAGAAAAGTTGTCAAAGATTCAGTACAAAAAAAAAACAGGGAAGGAGGGGCATAATATACCTGGACCGGGGGGGGGGGGGGGGGGCGCGTGCTTATTGGGTGCAACTAGTATAAGTAATAATGTGATGCAGTACCCCTCAATCGGCGGAGTGCTTGTGATCTTCGGGACCCATTATTTAAAGCGTAGTTTTAGACCTAAGATATATTTGTGCGGTAGGCCTATATTTGAGTAATTAGGCCTGTAATCTGCCTTTGCGAAGATTTACTTAGCAATCTTTAAAACCTAAGAAGGCTAAATTAAGCCAAGAATGGTGAGTATTTTTTCGTATAGGGCACGAAGTTGTCAGAAAACGCAACTTGAATTCCTGGTGCCCTAGATGGGACGTGAAATGGATGCAAAGTGGAATCCCTGGATCCCTGTTGGGCCATAACTGAAGTCGTAAATAAAGGGGGAAGGGGGGAAACAGGGGGGCAAGTGCCTTTCCAAGAATGAGCTACACCTATTTTTTGAGTTGGGGGTTTAAGGCTTGTTTCATAAAACAGGCAGAATTGTAGATGCATTGATCATGGTACTTGTACTGTCTAGTTACGTGTTCATTCCCTAATTTTATAACTTTCTTGTTCTTGAAAAAAAATGGACGTACATTTTCTAGCAACAGAATCATCAAACGTTCTTGTTTTCTCTATACATAATATTAATCTTCTTCACCAAGTGATGTTACAAAAATATCAGTAAACATGTTATGGTCAGATTGTGAAAAATGTGTTGCTAATACACGGCAGGACGTAGCGTGTGCAAAGGGGGGGGGGGGGTGGTGCTGAAGACAACTCATTGGCTGAAGAAAACTCCACTGAACAACAATTTTTTTTAACAAAAACAAACGTACAGTATCAGCTAAATATTTTAAAACATGCCCCCAAAACGTAACCATTCTTGTTGTGAATATATTTGAATTTAGCACAATTAGCACCGTTTTCCGATAAATAAAAAAATCGCTATCCGTATCAGTGTCTGTATCGGTAATAATACTGATACACAACAGATACTTCCTATCGATGTTACATTAACTTATTAACAGCATGAGTCCTTTACAATGTCCGTTTCTTATTATTATTTATTAAACATTAGCTTTAGCTTAGGAGACGACATTCAGTTCTATAGCCTAGTGCACTTGGCTTCAGCTACATGCACTATAATTGCTGCCAGGATGTGGTTCTATCCAGATACTCGGTACACTTCAGTGGCCCGACTTAGGGTCAATCAGCTCTCTTCTAAACTACATCATCGAATTGCACAACACCTGTTAAACAATAGAAACAGGATATAGGTTTTGCTTAAAGGAGGTACCCTGGTGAATTTCACTCTCTCTCCCAATTTAATTTGGACCTCAAAAGCGACCAGTTAATGAGCCCTCAGGAGCAGGACCCTTCGGCAGCATTTAACAGAGTTAAGTTGACTTTTGATCAGAGTTGGACTGAGACGATTTTAAAGGAGCTTCCCTCCTTTAGAGACTAAGTCCAATCCAGTGTTAAGCAAAGGCGCATCTTATTGACGATAACTAGCAGGAAACTAACACGAAACTGGAAAAATATTAGCACAAACCTAGCAAGAAACTAACACGAAACTAGCAACTTCAACGAAAAACTAGCAAAATATAAGCACAAAACTAGCAAGAAACAAACCTTAAACTAGGAAAACTTTAGCATGATTCTAGCAAGAAGCTAACACGAAACTAGCAAAATGTTGATGATAACTAGCAAGAAAATAATACGAAACTACCAAATATTAGCACCAAACAGCAATAAGCTAACATGAACTAGCAAAATATTAACACGAAACTAGCAAGTATTAACGTGGAACTAGCAAGAAACTAATATGAAACTAGCATGGACCTAACACGAAACTAGCAACTATTAACACGAAACTAGAAAATATTAGCACAAAACTAGTAAAAAAAACTAACCTTAAACTAGCAAAGGTTTAGCATGAAACTAGCAAAATGTTTACAATAACTGGCAAGAAACTAACATGAAACTTGCAAAATTGGAACATGAAAGAAGCAAGAAACTAACACGAAACTAGAAATTATTGACTGTAACTAGCAAGAAAATAACACGAAACTAACAAATATTAGCACTAAACCAGCAAGCAAATAACACGAAACTAGCAAGTATTAATATGAAACTAGCAAAATATGAACACAAAACTAGCAAGAAACTAACAAGTACTAATGTGAAACTAGCAAGAAACTAATACGACACTAGCATGGACCTAACACGAAACTAGCAAAACTAACAAAAGTTTAGCATGAAACTAGCGAGAAACTTACACGAAACTACCAAATATTGAGGATTACTTTCAAGAAATTAACATGAAACTAGCAAAATATTAGAACAAAACTAGCAAGAAACTAACATGAAACTAGCATGAACCTAACACGAAACATTTTTTAAAAATTAATTGCTTTTGAGCCTTAAGTCAGCTGTAGCAAATTATTGATTGTGTGGCTGAACCGGCTCAATTTTGAACATAACCAAACTTTTTGAGAAGAAATATCTGGTAAAGGGATGTGCCAACCCGGGGATTCGATCCGGGAAATTTCCGATCATCGTAGGAGGTGAAAGAATGTCCAGAATTGGCCAGAATAGTTCCCATAGCCGCTGAAGGAGCATGGTAGCCTCTCACGTAAGTATTAATGCAAAATCAGAAAAAATATTAGCACTAAACAGCAATAAAGTAACATGAACTAGCAAAATATCAACACTAATATTGGAAGAACCTAACAAGAAGCGAATACCAAACTAGCATGAACCAAACACGAAACTAGCAACTATTAACGGGAAACTAGCAACTATTAACGCAAAACTAGCAATATCAGCACAAAACTAGAAAGAAAGGAACCCGAAACTGACAAAAGTTTAGCATGAAACTAGCAAAAAATACTAACACGAAATTAGGAAAAAAATTGACGATAAATGGCAAGAAACTAACATGAAACTTGCAAAATAGCAAATGAAAGTAGCAAGTCACTGTCACGAAACTAACAAAATATTGACGATAACTAGTATGAAAATACCATGAAACTAGCAAACATTTATCATTAAACCGCAATAAACTAACATGAACTAGCTAAATATTAACACAAAACTAGGAAGAACCTAACACGAAACTAGCAAAACATTAGCACCAAATTAGCACGAAACTAACACAAAACTAGCAAGAACCTAACACGAAACTTGCAAGTATTAATGCGAAACTAGCACGAAACTAACTAGAAACTAGCTTGAACCTAACGCGAAACTAGCAACTATTAACGCGAAACTAGCAAAATATGGGCACTTAACTAACAAGAAACGAACCCGAAACTAGGAAATATTTAGCATGAAAGTAGCAAGAAACTGACACGAAACTTGCAATTATTAATGTGAAACAAGCAAGAAACTAATACGAAACTAGCATGGACCTAACAAGAAATAGCAACTATTAATGCAAAACTAGTAAAATATTAGTAGAAAACTAACAAAAAATATAACCCGAAACTTGCAAAGGTTTAGCATGAAAGTAGCAAAATGTTGACAATAACTGGCAAGAAACAAACATGAAACTTTCAAAATAGCAACATGAAAGAAGCAAGAAACTGACACGAAACAAGAAATTTTTCACTATAACGAGCAAGAAAACAACACGAAACTAGCAAATATTAGCACTAAACAGCAATAAACTAACCTGAACTAGCAAAATATTAACACGAAGCTAGATAGAACGTAACACGAAGTTAGCAAAATATTAGTACCAGACTAACAAGCAAATCCATAAACTGGCATGAACCTAACACGATACTGGAAATTATTAACACGAATCTACCAAAATATTAACCCCAGACTAGCAAGAAACTAATCCGAAGTTAGCAAAAATTTTGGCATGAAACTAGCAAGAAACTTACACGAAACCAGCAAAATATACAAGATAACTTTCATGAAACTAACATGAAACGTTTCTTGCCGTTACTGCAATTTTTCGTATTAGCGCACACCTTTACGCTAACGTCGAGCTGACGTAATCCACAGATCATGCAGTACCTTCCAAAAGGGCCGAACAGAGCGAACAGAATGCAGCACTGTTAGAGACAGTTTGGTTCCAAACTTGACGTCGCGCGTGCGCAGTGATGTTGCGTCAGCCGTCAGTACCTTCCTAAACTACAATACAGCTCAACAAGCTCAGCAGAGTATTCAATACGTTATACCTTCACCGCGACCAGACCTGGCTAATGGATTTGACCAGGATTGACTAATAGATGTGACCAGGCGAGAGCAATGCCAAATTGCGAACCATCTCAGGGAGGTGGTTTGCTGGGGCGGAGGTTTGCGCATGCGCGAGGAAACAGTTTTGACGAAACAGATTCATCGCTGACGATGTTGACGTCAATCAAGCCGCATCAACACGGATATTAGCAGGGAATGAGTCAAACTATCACCAACAGTGGTGCGTTTGGTTCGCTCTGTTTGGTCGTTCAGGAAGGTATCGATGTAC
The DNA here is from genome assembly GCA_023313725.1 of Lithobius niger. Lineage (NCBI taxonomy): Eukaryota > Metazoa > Arthropoda > Chilopoda > Lithobiomorpha > Lithobiidae > Lithobius > Lithobius niger. The sequence goes on along the minus strand of JAHWFP010233503.1, from coordinate 11,743 downwards.
TATCGGATGTCGGTTTTTCGCTGAGAGACCTCGTTAGAGGTTAGCATAGTTCAAACGTCGAATGTATATTCTGTAGAGCATAATTCCTTTTGAGCTTCCACACTGCAATTCACCCACTTAAATAGTTGAATTTCGTCGGATCAGAATTGAACAAATGTGTCTGGTTTGTGAGGAGATCTCGCTGAACCGATATGCGTTTAGCCCTATTTTGAGCACAACCACATTATTCGACGTGTGACACGTCGAATTAAAAAGAAGTTCTACAGGCGTCCAACATGTTTACTTAAGGCCAGTGGCAGTGTTAGACGATAGTAAAATATTGGCCAATATAGGAACAGCCTAGCGATATGAACAAACGAAACGGTCCCTCTGTTTCTATTCCGCTAGAAAGAAATTAAGTGCGGTTTTAGTACAGCTGATAATCCGTCTAAGAACTGCAACCCATCTCACCCTTCGGTCCATCCGTCAGCATATAGAGCAGCGTCATGTGACGTCATATTGGCTAAAAGAGAGATAGCTGCAAGGGGCACTAGATTGAAATGGAGGGTTAAACAACGGCTCTTCTAGTCAAGGCAGTGCTTTGAGAGCGGCTTTCATAGGCTTAAAAAATGTTATTTTCTCCAATCTCTTATGCTGCTAGGTTGTAATTGGAAAATAAAGATTCCACTTGCTTAAAAATGTCAGCAACTGCCAACAAATCGACAAAAATCGCACATTATATGCCTAAAAAATCCACTCTTAACAGCATTGTCTTCAGTAAGACTCCCTTCTTCTCCCCTTCCAGTGACCCTTGCAGCTATCCCAGTGACTGTCTCCAGCATAGAGTTATGTACAATAATACAACGTTGTGTCACTGCCCTTTACCCGTGGGTGGCTTCCTTTATCCGGATTGCAGAATAAGTTGCTAACACGCTATTTCCCCGGCAGCATTGCTCCGTTGCCGAGGATTATACCTCGTTCGCTTTCAGTATCATTAATTTAGATTCTGATTGCTAATTTTTTCAAACTCATTACAATGTCTGAATTGTGGCAACATGTCTGCGGGGATGTGCGTTCACTGAACAAGTCTATATTATGGCTTGGTGACATTATACGTGGAAAAAATAAATAAAAAGACCGTTTTGACGGAACGAGTGGAGAGAATGATCAAAGGACATATTGTTACACGTTCAAATTGGCCGACGCTATCATCCACGTACGTATAAACTCTGGATTGGTATTTTGTCTTTATAATGTCTTCAGTGACCATTAAAAAAACCGTTTTCAGCAAGAGTCGTCAAACCCGTTTGAAATAGAACAACAACTGTAATTACAAAGAGAACAAGTTTTCTTTTCTCAACATTTAAAACTTTTCTGGTAAGAAAAAATCCGGAAAAAAACATTAGACAAATTACATCAGCGAATGCGAGCGACGTACTTAAGCCGCAATCCATTCCAACTAACAGATTAAAATAAACACGACAACAGCAAACTTTAATTAATAATTAGTTTATTTAATCTTTAAAGGCAACCCACCTCTTCCCCTGCCTCGTTTTGATCAGCAGGCGCGCATTATTGACTTACCCTGAAGACCAATGAACTCCAACGAAAAAAAAAAAAGAAAAAAATCCAGGGAACTTTATTTTTTTACGTAAAGAAGAGGAACCATTCCCGAATCTCATTTCAAGAGTCTTAGGTCTATGAAGGAGAAAAATACTCCAAGAATGTCCTTAAGGCAACAGCCGTGGGGAAGAGGGGGAGGGGGGGGGGCGAGGAGACTTAGAAAAGGGGTTGCTTCCAACAAAAACGTCTGATACGTGCTCTTTTCTTATCGACGTGAGGCAAGAAAGGGAAGAAGAATTGCAACTCGCTGGACCAACTTCGATTCAAGAGGAGCAGATGCCAACCATCTGAGAGGGAATCTGTTTTCCCATTTTTATTTCGTTTTTGTGTGGAGGCTTTCAGTGGAAAAAAGGAGATGGGAGGAGGGTGAGAAGAAGAGGTACTTAAGAGTTAAGCGACTTCCATGAAAGTCCCAGCTCGCTCACCATCTGTACCTCTATTCTGAAGATGTCATATTACTCACAATGATACTAGAGTAAATCTGAATATTCGTGCGTTTCGTTTCCTCACAGTGCTAAAGCAATTCGCTAAATGTCTGTTTCTTTTGCCTACAATTTAGCTGTATTTGCAGTGCTGCATATCGCATGGTTCGTGTTATCTTTTCCTCGTTTCGTGCAATGCTTTCTGCATGCATGCAGCAACACAAAGCTCGACTGCAGAAACAAGATGGCCACTTCCCACCGATAAAATATTTTATAGTCTAATGCGAACAATGTTTTAGTTAAGGTGGATTTAACTGAAACCGTAACTACAAGCAAGAAAGGGATTATTATGGGTTTCATAATGACTTAGGTACGCAAAAGACGAGACGTAGACAACTCTCACTAACTCTTCAACCAACTGCTTGGCCTTCTGTTTCGTCAAAACCGACCGCTTCCATTCAAAGTGACGTCACGTGTAAATTGTTTAAGAACGGACTTGCTTGACGAATCAGTGAGCAAAATGGCGGCCAATATCACGACGGAAGTTTTTTAAGGTTATCTCTCGCCATTACTTTTGCGTTATACTTGTGTTTTCAAGGGGGTTGTAAGCAGTTTAAGTTAAATATAGGCTGATAAATACGTTTATCACTTATATTAACTTAGTGGTGACGTTCTGTGTGACGACAATCTCCACCATTTGTCAATTACGTTTATATTAACTAGGGAACTGCCAGTCCGCCATCTTTAGTTGGTGGAGTCAGCAAAAAAATCGCCTCGAAGAGCGGATGAGGCCAATGTCTCATCAGTGACGTCGTCCTGAAGATTCGGAAAATTAATCGTGCCTTTACGAATAACTTTGATGAGTTGAGAGCGCTGAGCGGTGAGTGTCTGTAAGTGGTCTGAGAATGGGGGATTGAAGTTACAGTAATACGTCACAACAGCAGTTTATAGAGCAGCGTCATGTGACGTCATATTGGCTACAAGAGAGATAGCTGCAAGTGGCACTAGATTAAAATGGAGGGTTAAACAATGGCACTTCTAGTCAAGGCAGTGCTTTGAGAGCGGATTTCATAGGCTTAAAAAAACTTTGTTTTCTCTAATCCCTTATGCTGCTTGGTTGTAATTGGAAAATAAAGATTCCACTTGCTTAAAAATGTCAGCAACTAGCAATAAATCGACAAAAATCTCGCATTATAGGCCTAAGAAATCCACTTTTAACAGCACTGTCTTCAGTAAAACGCCCTTCTTTTCCCCCTCCAGTGACCCTTGCAGCTATCCCAGTTACTAGCTCCAGCATAGAGTTATATACAATAATACAACGTTGTGTCACTGCCCTATAGTTACGGATGCTTATTTCCCATTGTTACTCGCAACAGGGTCGTTCAGTCGCCACCTTGCGAGCGTTTGTGGCATCCAAGATCGTGTTGACGAATTGTAGCGACCATTTTGGTGTCTACATATTATTGGCCAACGTCACTACCTCAATCAGCCTTGCGCCCAAGATAGTGTCCAACAATCTGCTCTTCCTCCAAGATAACGTTGTAATTGTCAGAACAACAATTGTCACTGTTGCTATATCCCAGTGTTAACAATGTAAAAGCCATGCATTGCCTTGGCGACGAATTGTGCTGCTCGAGGCACAATGTAAATATTCCCATTCCGATCCTCCAATTCGACCTGTCATGCAACTGATTGTTTGTCATCCTGCAACATTTTTAAAAAAATATTAATTAGAATTATTTCCCCCAACTTCTCTTCTCCCCAGTCCTCCAAGCTTAAGTCACGTCATGTCCCCCTAACTTTCATTAATTTCACACCCATCACATTAAGATTAGAAAGGAGGGTCTTTGTCAACTAGGGCGAGCATTCTTTACTGACCATCACGTAAACAACTGAACCATAAACTTCCATCGGTACAAAGCTAATCCGACTTGATCATTTTCTTCACGTCAATTTCCTCCAGCCATCGCCATTCTACCAAACCCAAAGACCCGTCCCTCCAGAATCTGAAGGTGAAGAGATCTAATCTGGTCTCATGACTAGTGATTCTGTCGAGACAAGACAAGACGAGAAATAACTATTCTTGGTCTTGTCTCGACTCCTAGACTTGCAATCTTGATCTTGTCTCGATCTTGGTGACCCATTTCTCGATCTTGTCTTGTATTGTCTTGAAAGTCTTGATATTTCTCGTCTTTTTTTTATGCAGTAAAATTCATTCAGTTCTCTAAATTTGCAGTTAATAATCGATTCATTGACCGTACGTTTAAGTGCACTTATTTAGCGGTCAAGTATAGGTCATACGTGCCTTAGTAAAACTTGAGTGTACCTCTTCCACCCCTGCCCCTATTCCTCCCACCGCCACCAGATGTATCATCATTAATGTCGATCTGTTTAAACGCTATCCTTCACCATACCCACACTGTACTTTCGAACGACTCTGTTTATTTGTTTAACCTGTTGTCGACCAGGCGCTAACAGCCTTACGCCTTTTGCTTTCCTGTCTTCGCCTCTTTAGCTATCATGAGTACACGAATTAATTTCGTATTCATACGTAAATGCGTTTTCATTAAATATATTATAAAATTATTCGTACCATAAACAAACAGTGGGCATTCTTACTTATATCAATGTTTATATTATAACGGTAAAGGAATTGAGTATAGTTCTAATTATTCTACTCAATAAAAAAAAATTATTATGTATTACTATGATACAATTAGTACAGACTAAACTAATATTTGTTGTACAAATAAATAGTAAATCACAGGATTTCGCTATTTTAGATGCGTTAGTGCAACTTTTTTTTTCTTGTTGAATAACATTTTATATCGAAGGTGCAAAATAAGCATAAACATTCATTACGTAAATAAAGCATTTTTGTGTCAGTTCAGTAATTTTTGGACAAAACAGAAATTACTCAATTTATGAGGTATTTTTTAAATTAAATTTTCTATATTGAACTTTCCACAAGTCACTTGGTGGACTGAAAGTAAACCACCCTCACAGTCAAGTTTTTTTTTTTTTTACTTCAACTTGTGCGTTCACTATACATTTTTTTTGCTTTTGTTTAGGTTTAAAATAGTTGTTTGCTACTTAACTTTCTAGGGGTGGAGACGGGAGCTGAACGCATTCAAATACGTGAACATTAAGAATGGACAACGCACAGTTGATCTTCAGTAGAAAGGTTTCGTAAGGTTTATGCAACGCAAACACATTTTGTAGGCCTAAATATTTGTTTGTCGACATGGTCTGTGCACGCGTAATGAAACGCCATACAAGAAACTTGTTTTGACTTTCAGCAGCTTGTTTAAGAAATTAACAATTTAAATATATAAAATGATCGTCTCTATCCTTACTGCAAGTCGATCAGGTTGAACTATAACACACTCACAAGTCACACAGTAAGTTAAAAACATCAAAACAACTCCCTGTTGACTTCGTTTTGACAACCGACAGTTCGTATTTATTAGGGCTATACTTCGCAGCATAAGCAGCGATGCGCTTCTCACGGCAGTAACGAGGCCGATCAGCCAGGAACTTGATTGTCATGAATGCAAAGTAACGAAACAATTCCCTACCTTGCATTAAATATACCACTGCTGGACTTCCGATGATGTTGAAATCGAAAACTGGATCACTCTAGTCATCACTACAGAGCACAGTTCTCACAATAACATATTCGAAATATCGAAAAAACTGCCGACTACATGGCTCACTGACTGCTGTCGTATCCTACAGTCGAGCGACGCCATTGTTGACGAGCGTTTCTATTTTACCCCAACATGAATCGCCCCCATGTCGACTATATCTAATGCGATTGGATGACGGTTTGCGACGTCACAATACGTTGTATAAATATATCGAGAAAAGTCGAGTCTCGACCTTAATTCTTGATCTTGCCTCGATCTTGACACGATCATTCTTGTTTTTGATCTCGAAACTGCCTATCACTTCTTGATCTTGTCTTGTCTTGATTTTTCGAGACGAGACAAGACAAGACTCGATTATTTCTTGTCTTGACAGAAACACTACTCATGACCTGACCTATTTGCTCCGAGGCTGTGTTACTACTAAGCCATTGCCAGTGACAGCACAATAGCCAAGGTGTGACGTTGCAACCCATTCCAATATGTGATTAAATCATAAAAATGAGAAAGTATACAGTTGCTGACTGTGCAATTTTCGGGCAACTACATCGATTTTTAACTTTTTTGTATTACCTTTGGGCCATCAGTATGACAACTGCACACAAAAGGAGTGATAGGAACAGTTACATTTATTGGGGGAACAGTTTCATTGGCCATTTGATACTGTTGTCCGACACTCGATGGCCCGACAGTACTTTATCCCGACTTCAGTTTCCCGACCTCACCTGTCGGGCAACAGACTTGTAGGGAAACTAGTCGGGGAAAAGTACCGTTGGGCAACCAATTGTCTGGCAACCGTACTGCTCTCTTTCAATACTGCATCACTATTATACGCTTTTATCGGCGTCGTTATGGCTTTGGAATGTACCGAAATTATTGCTGTCTGATGGCGTTACTTGAGACGATTGAAACAGCTCAAGTGTAGTCAGGTAAGTGGTATCGTCTGCCAGACTATTACGCATCTCATAGTCAATGAAGTTATCATTCGACTCCGAGTTTATAGTTTCTCCACCTATCGCCAATAATTTCGGAACTATCCAAGATAAAAACGTCACCTATCGAACGTTTCACACCTATGAACCTATCACACCTATCACACCTATCACACCTATCACACCTATCACATCTGATAGGTTTTGAACCTATCACACCTATCGAAAGTGATGCGATGATGAAATTGTTGTATCGAACGCTATCATGCTCCCACCACTGCATTTGTGGACAATTGTTGTGAATGTGGCCGAAAGGTGAGTATGCAATTGAGTATTGATGTAACTGCCCTTTTAGCTTTTGAAATATTTGTTGGTGGGAGTTAAGTTGTTGTTTGATGGCACAACTTTAAATGGCAAATACTTACGTGGAATCCTTAACAAGTTTTGTTTTGGGAAGATACATATGTTTACTCCGATTTGTTAATATCCTGAATTCTATGGTCTAATTTGCACACAAAATAATAATAATAATAATACTAAACCATTTTAACCAACTTTAATACGATGTATGTTTTAAGTGACCGTCTCCAAAGTGTTATTTTATAGACTGTCTTCCTCTTCCCATCCACGCAAACCCGGAAGTCGTTGCGGCACAACCACCACCTAGCGTTCCGGTGCCGGAAAACGTCTCCTCGCCTTACTTTTTAATTACATTAGCGATTCGGTTATATAGCTTGCGAAGACAAAATGTTGGTTGGCCCTTCGGGATCTCTTACGTAATGAAGTTGCTCCCCTACTTTTAAACATTGCGCGACTAATTTAGCTTGAGATAGATTGTGTAATAAAAGAACCACGATGTCGTTAACGATCCTTATTTATTTTTTGCCTTTTCCGCAATTTGAGTGAAATATATTAAACCTATAGAGCAGTGACCTGTGACGTCACAGTTTGCTGCGGCACTGTCATCATGCGGCCGCGGAGCCCGACCAGAGATACTATACTTAAGCACAGTACTATGAGAACAGTATCTCTGGCCCGACCTCTGGCTAGACTGGTGGGGAAAACGGCTTGGCTTTCCGCCATTTTGTTATTTTGGCTTGTTTCGTGCCATCAGCGCTGGTGTCATGTTTATCCATCAAGATGGTTAACGATTGTCGGATTTCTGGTTGCGGCAACAAAAGAGGAGTAGAGGGTTCGTCCTTGTTTAGATTTCCAGCGATTTCCAGCGAATTCCTTCCTCCATGGCTAAACCAGGTAACGTCGTCTGCTTGCTTCATACACGATTATTTACCCCACCACTACAAGATGGCGGCACGCGTTGTTCGGTTACCATGAGCAACGGACAGCGATCACGGTGCTCTATAGTGCCTTTTAAAATGTTAGTTCGTTTGGAGTTTTGCTTTAAATTGCGCTGGTTGATCGAAATATCAAATTTTTAAAATCTTCGTAAACTGGAGTCACACGAAGACCAATCTTTTAAACTGTAACAGGATTAAATAGAGAGAATTTGGGTGCGTTGGCTGATCATCGTAAGAGCAGCTCAGGGCTCTCTACAGTACTGGCCGGATCTTGAATGAAAAATAGCATTACGAGACTGGGTTGGCAATATGGCCGCCGAAAGTGCCGCTGATGCGATTGAGTTGCCGCATTTTGTCAACCGAGGGCGACACCCACCATACAAATTCCCAACGAACGTGTTGCTTTTTTTTTTTTTACAAACGCAATGAAATAGCTTAACTGTGGCTGAGTGATATTTTTAAACACCATTTAAAAATACTCTTATAAATAATAAAAAATTTGCCACCAAAGTCTACGTAAAAATTTAAATTATTATTTCGAAAACCGCCACTAGCCGCCAATAGAAGTCGCGTCGCACCGTACAAAGTTGCTACCTCGAAGAACAGACCTCGACGAAATGAACCAGACGTGGCGGCCATTTTGTGTACCTGCCTAATATCGTTATAGAGCGGGCCAGTTAGTTTAGTGGCCATGAGCAGCTTATTTTAGTACGCTGTGCTAACGCGAGATAGTGCAGCAATACTGCGCATGCGTAGTTACGCACAATCGAATCTTAAACTTATCACGCAAAGCAGTTGTTGATTTGGCCATGATCACTTAACGAACCAATGATCATCTGTTGGTTAATTTTTTTAATTTATTCTTACTTTGACATTGTTTGCCATTTTAAAGACCTATTGTTTTAAAAAAAAACATACGCTAAGACTAGCCTTGTCGACGTGGCGCGTTCCTCAAGCCTTCTCATATAGGTGACGAGGTGTAGGTTCCTATACTACAGGAGATGCTCCTGACCTAGTTAGTAGTACACTGACTGTTGCCAGTACATTGAAAATAAAAACTCCACTATAACCAGGGCCGTAGGAAGCAAATTAAAAGTGGTAAGGCGTAAGCAAATCGGCTATGGAGTCAGGGGTCCGGCGACCATGTTTTGAACGAAATTAGGGGTTTTTAAAGCTAAAATATGGTTTACAACAGGGGCGGATCTAGGAATTGTGCTGAGAGAGTAGGGGGGGGGAGAACTTTTCCCCCTTTTTCTGTGTATTGTAGATTTACCTACACCGATTTGGGTGCACATTCCCGACTGACAGTGACCTTTTTAGTTGGTGACTAACCCCCCCCCCCCCCCCACGCTCCAACCATATCGATCCATGATGCTACTATGTAGTAGATATCCGTGAGCCGTTGTCGATTTAACGGTTATAATTGCGAGCGAGCGAGAAACGGCTAGTCCACTATCGAGGGGGTGGAGGGAGTCACGAGTGGGCAAAGCCCACGATTGTCTACCTCCAGCCCCGAGATAGTGGACTAGCCGTTCGAGATCAAGAGCAATTATAACCGTTAAATGGACAACGGCTCACGGATATGTATTTTAATGCTAAGGTGTGACGTCGAGCCAACATGTAGTTATTTGAGATTAAAAAAAAAATTTATTTGAAAATTTTATTTGTGAAACATGACGTAAATTCCTGAACTCAAACTTCCGGTTTAAACTTCCTATCTGCGAAATTCTCACGTACGCGAGGACGTCCCTATATCCAGTCCCAGTCACCGACGTTTGTGTTTAAGGTAAAACCGTATTTTTTCTACTTTATTAGTTTAAATAAGATATACCGTATAAAATGCGCTATTCGCTTGAGTCTCGTAGGTTTTTAGGTGTGTTTTAGAAGGTGTCAGTAGGCTAGTTTTCGTACCGTCGGAACGAAAGGTTGTCGGATTCGACTATTTATTAATGGATGGGGGTGGAGAGGGGGCTAGCATCGTACGCGAGGTTTTTTTTTTTTTTCGTGTTAGTGCGGAAAATGTCACCAGGTTACAAATGTGCTGTTCGCTTGAGTATCGTATGTTTTTAGGTGTATTTAGGTGTGTTTACAAGTGTCGGTAGCCTAGTTTTAGTACTGTTGGAGCGAAAGGTTGGCGGATTGGGCCATTCTTACATGGGTGGGGTTTTAGCATAGTAGCCTACGCGAGGTTTTTTTTTTTCGTGTTAGTACGATAAATGTCGCAGGTTGCAAATGTGCTATTTATGTTGGTTGAATTTGTGTTGTGTACGGTAGTTTTGCAAAGTGTGTCACGTGGTAGAGCAGTGGTTGTGTAGAGCGCGGAAAAGTGTTAGATTATCCAAAAAAGTGTTAGATTATCCAAAAAAGTGTGGGTTATCAAAATTAAACCGCGGTCACGTGTGTGGGTTTTCAGATTAACCGTATATAACGGCTACACTTTCATCATGGGGATGTGTTGGCGTGACGTCACCACCGTGCATTAAGTGCTATTAAGTGTAAGATTTAGATGGGAAGGGGCAAATTTTTGTGTTCATAAAGCTTTGAGTGTCTTCAAATTACGAAGTCGGTGGGAAGTGCTGGGTTTGGCTTCAACAATTCGGGGCAATTGTCTTATATTTATTTCTCAGAATTTATATCTGAAGAATGCAGACTGTTTTCTTAGTTAACCCTTAACCTTGTACGTTTTTCTTTATTTACGAGAGATCATTTTAAGACTTACTGTGTGGACCACCCAGTAACGAAGCTACTTTCTTTTGGGTGAAGGCAAAGTTTCCTATTTTGTTATTAGTCAACTACAAAACTTACTTTTTGAGAAATTTGTGGGGTCAATCGGTTGGCTGCTGTGTTGGGCTTTGTTCAACGTTTAGTGTTAACCACTTGCTGAAGTTTGCGTTGGGTAACGTAATTTTTTTACTCCTCTTGCCCCCCCCCCCCCCCCAATACTGTCTTCTCTAGGTCAAACTCATTTATCCTTCGTAGGATGGGGGAAATAGGAGTTTATCCTAGCAGAATATAGACGCTGTTCATCAAAGCTCGGCAGGAAAGCCTTCAGGCTCGTATGTTACATCGCTCAGTACAGGTGCTTTAAAACTGCGGTCCGAAAGTGGTAAGGCAAATGTCGCACCAGCCGTACCGCTTCCTACGGCCCTGACTATAACCTAGACTCGGACCAGCATCGTAACATTTTCGGGAAATTACTCCTCGATTACTTTTAAATACATATTCGTTTTGGACTGGGGTAAGTGGCTTTCCCCGTCGAGCTCCATACCATTTTATACATGGTTAACCCCAATATTATAATTAATTTAGGATCTACAATCCAGCACATTTACTGAATGAGCTATCATCACATGAAAGGACGGAGTTGAGCCCATAAAATTCTCATGAGGTGCCTGTAGGTAAATATTCAAGTTGGCCGTTGTAAATATTCCAACATCCTCCTTTTAAACGGAACACATCCTTTGCTCTGTTTATATTTGACGGGATTTGGGGACACAACCATAATTGGTGGTAGGGGAAGAATCTCCTTCTTTTATTAATATTAACTCGAGAATTGTTGTTGGAATATCGTAAAATCCAAACTGGCTGTAAAACTTACCCCGTCGCAGCCACGTCTATAATAAAAGTAATAATTTATAGTCTGCGTTATGTCATTCTCAACCCACTCTCTACCAGCAAATGCTACCGCAACCATCCACCTGAGTTCTCCCCCTCCCATCCCCGTCCCTCTCCCCCTCCCATCCCCCTCCTTCTGTCATTTGTCACTATCACTTCCACTCGTGCGCGTTTTACCAAGTTTAAGGGTCGCGTGTCGTAGAGACGCACCATTAAAATTTTATAGG
>JAHWFP010233502.1:0-20518 GCA_023313725.1 Lithobius niger | reverse complement strand
GGCTGTGCACAGATGCGGAAAACCCCGAAGTTTACTGCCACAAAAGTTCAAGCCTCGCTATTTCACTTTGATGGCCAAAGTTTTGTAAGTCAGAAATGTGTGGATTTAGTACTGTGGTTTATTGCACTTCGTTCCGCTTTACACAGAGCCATAATGGAATCATTCCGCCATAAAGAAAAGTTGGAGGAGGCAGAGTTTTTCTTTTTATTTTTATTTTTATTTTAGTGGTTGCGTTGTTTTTTTTATATTTTTACTGAGCCGGATCTTGATTGAAAGGCGGAATTCTCCTCGACCGCCCGAAAAAAAAATGGCGGGCGTAAAACCAAAAAGAGACATTCCTTCAGGCGGAGCGCTATAGTATTTTTTTTTTTTTCTCATTTCGTTTTCTGGTTTCTCCCGCGAACAGTTGTCTGGATCGTTTCTGGTTTTGTTGTCGCATTAGACGACGAGACATCAAAGGCGACATCAAATGACGTCAGCCATTGTCCCTTGGACTTACTGAAATTTATGAGATTAAAAAAATGGCCGACCACTGAATGAGTTAATGGCATGGCTACCATTTCTGTGGAAGCAACCAATCTCGTTCCTGGAAAGGGGGCACTTCGCTTTTTGTTCTTGCCTCGGTTGCTGCTAGCAGGAAAGGCTCTGCACGCGAGTAATTTTTAGGCCTATTAGGAAATAAATCGTGAGAGTTGGTTAGGGGGCGTGGACTTGTATCGACACGGAGTCTCGTTAATTCCGGGATTTTCTTAAATACTGACCTCATCGCCCCCCTGTGGGACCCGGAATAACAGTAACTCCGGTTTCTTAATTTGCTTTAAAAGTGTTTGAAATAATCCGGAATTGTGGTGCACGGAGTAACCTTAACTCTTGTCTCATTTGACAGGCATAATATAGTTGCGGTTTCTGATGTATAGCCGCAACGAGCGAGGCAGGGATGTTATTTCAGAAAAAAATCAAGTTAGGATAAGTCCATGTTATCACATTCCGGATTATGTCAGGCACTTTTAAAGCAAATTAAGAATCTCGAGTTACCGTAACTCCGGATCCGGAGGGGGGGGGGTTGTCAGTATTGTAGTATTTGTTGGCAACGGATGGACATCAGACCACTGTAAGGTCGCTTTCACGCAAAAAGGCCTTCTCTCTCGCCGAAAGCTATTTGCTAGTCAACCGTTATTTATTTACGATTAGTTTCCCGTTGCTACTAAATGAATGCGGTAATAGATAACAAATTAAATGTTTTATAAATAACACATGGATAAACAACAAAGTGCTACAGTAATTTTAAACATTGCTGCAAGATTATTGTCATTTCATGCTATTTCCAAAATTTGCTAATCTCCCTCAAAGTACAGCGTCTAGCAATGATCAAACGTCGGTAGAATAAATAGCTTCTCGCAGCGAGAATTCAAAATCCAACATGGCGTCGATTTTGTGGCTATCGAATTGAAGACAAACTATCGAATGCCGGCATACAAAAAAACAGTCCGTCGTCTTGTACTGCAGTAAAAATTGTTTTCGTCTTGTCATAAATCGACGCTCAAATGTTGCAAGCATCGTACGCCGTGTCACGAGGCACCAGAAGAAGATTTGCGTCTGCGTCGTTGCCATGGTTACTAATACGCATAGACAACTCGAAAGCCGCAAAGCCGCAGCCATCAGATTTAGTACTGATCAAACAAGAGCTAGTGAGCGAGAAAACTGTCGTTGCGTAAACGAGCCCTTACTCTGTAAAAATTTGTGTAAGTGGATGTTGCTCCGTTATATTAGTGTATTTATTCAGAGTGTCTGCTCAGAATGAAAAGGCAAGTTCTGTCTCACTTTCGTCCATTCTCTTGTCTCCAGCTAAACGTACATTGTGTGTGTTACGTCATAGGATCGATGCCATAGGCCAATTAATAAGCTCGGGTACGCAGCCCTTTTAAGGCGCTGGTTTTTTTTTTGGTGGGGGGGGGGGGGGCAATGAATCTTCATTATTCTTGGTAAGTAGGCTTATTATGTCGGCAAAAGGTTATTGCTTACCTTGGGCGAAATGCTCGGAGAAGGAAAAGTGGCGGCGGATGGCTAGCGGAGAAAATTTTAAGGGGGACATCTTGGTTTAGTTGGTAGATAGATGCAGTTCTGCAACATTTTCGATTTTTTTTTATTTACTTCAGTTTTTTAGCGACACGTGATGTGAAGCTCATCCGGTGCTGGGGGTCTGTCTGCCTGTGTATCCACGATAACTTATGGGGCGCCATGTGTTGTGAGATGCGTATTATTTTTGCGTATTCTTTTTGTGCCGTGTTATTTCCGATAGCCCCCCCCCCCCCCGCCCTTCCCCGCAATAATGTCAGACCCGATGGAAGGTATGATTTTGTGCAGAATCATAAAACTTGCATGTTTGATATCCGCCCCTACAGCCGTCTCCGGCTACGGGCGCTGCAAAAAAAGTTTGTCTGCAGTGCAGCTTCCGTAAATCTTCGTAACAAAACTGCGTCGTTTCGCACGAAAATACAGCTTTAACGTAATATGTTTAAACAATTTATCTTCACATTTATTTAGTCGGAGCATTCATTAAAAAAAAGAGTGGACTTCAGCACAAGACTGCCAGAGTTAATTTGGTGGCGGTGGGAGAGAGGACTGGAGGGCGAATCTAGGTAAACCATAGCCACATAAAAAAATATGTTTCCTGGCTAAACTTCCTTTACCTGCTTGGTGAAATTCGAGCGAAGGCAACTGATCTAACCTAACCTATAATAAAAAACGCACATGAAAAATTTAAAAACCAACAAAACAATTCAGCCTTTTTTTACGCCACTTTTTCCTTTTCTTTGGCTGTTTTTTCTGTGGCTGTTTTGAACCCATTTATTTAATTAATTTCAAATTTTTCATCTGCATTCTGTGGGCTACCGTCTTTGTGGAATTAAGTTCTTAAATTAATAAACTTGTGTGGGGGAAAAAGGGGTCTTGGGTTTTGACTCAAATAAGCAAAATTAATCTTGACATCAAAACATATAATAATAATAATAATAATAATAATAAATTCATTCATACAGCAAAGAAACTGTATCGGACAGAGAAGGGAGCTCATCCTCCACTTATACCCAGTCCGAAATTAAAGGAGCAGCTAACATGAATAAAAAGAAACAATAAAAACATGGAAAAAGGAATAAAAAATCAGGTAAAATCATCCTAAGTCAAATGTACAATCTTAAAAACCCTTATTAATAAAAGATTTAAGTAATAAAAATTTGCTGCAGATGCAATCGGCATGGCAAGGACCTGAGGTTTGCTTACTGCTATTCGACATAAAACTAAAAATTTTGAATTAGAAAAGTTTAAAAGTTTAAATGAAGACAATGGCTCGGCTTTAAAGGAAGGCTTAATGGAATGAGGTTCGGGTCACGAATGCATTACCACCAAGGTAAGACCTACCAGGGACACGATGGTCCCCGATGGCATCGCCAAAACGTGAGGGACAAGTCAAGGGAAATTCCGGGTATCATTGTCGATAATTCTTATATAATAATAAAATAATGCATCACAAAGCTTGGCCAAGCCAATTGTCAATCCTAATGTATAAAAAACAATAATAAAAATTCACCACCGCCAAAGTGGTCAGCACAGAAGGGTTCCGATCCGGTTATACCATACCAACCGTTAAGTAGCGAGAAGTTACGTTCCAGGGAAATTATTCACAATTTAACGTGCCACAACTAAAGAAGTTGAAGTTTAGTGAGAGACAAATTCAAACATTACAATTCAACAAATTCAACCAATAATTTGTACAAATTCAACCTGTCAGTTTTTAACTGATTTTTAATATCGTATGAAGACAGAGCGTTAAGAGGCGGGATCTCTAATTGGCACAGGTCTTCATTAAACGCCGGGTGGGAGTGCAGTGCCGTGATTTATTTCCCAGAGTGCAGAGTGTGGTTTGTCCAAAACACATGAGTACTTTTCAAGTTCTACCAGCATTTATTCAAGAACCAGGAGCGAAATAAAGGATACCCCATAGGTCGTCTGTGGAGTGTCTGTGATTATTTTGCCGCATGTTTTATCTCTCGTTCCAGGCCGCTACTGCGTGCGGTCAGTTGGAAAATGACTGGTTGTAATTCATAAAGAATATCACTTGTTTTCACACAAGACCAGTCTGTAATGCAGACTTTGCTTCGTTAACCCTTTTCCTTAATTTTTTTTTTAAATCTATTTCTTACATTAGTTCTAGTGTGGAGGTCAATAAGACTCAGCTACGATTCGTCCAGGCACGTGGAGTCGAATCGTAGCACGAGTCTTATTGACCCCCACACTAAAACTAATGTGAGACACTAATGTGAGAAGTAAATAAAAAATAAAAAAAAACATAAGGGAAAGGGTTAACGACGCAAACAGCCTGCATTAAAGACTTGTGCAACTTTGCGTGCAACAGGGTTGAGTGATCTTGAAGCCCTAACCAAGCATCACAAAATTTCGTGCAAAGCTAATGCGTTACTATGTGCCTACAAGGTCAAACTGCAGCACTGGAGTGGTGAGTGTGGCATTTGTTGACCGAGGTTGACGTCTTTGGTAAACCATCCTGCGATACCTTGCAGCCGCGAGAACCCAGTCTGGTCAAGGCTTTAAGCTGGGAAGGAAATGGTTTCTTCACGCCAATGATAATTCAATATAAATTGCTCTCGTTTCTGGATCATGCCTGGATCTACGTCAGTTGCCGTGCGTGCCGGATATTTGGCGCCTTTTAAACGTTGCTTTGCTAAAATAAGATTATGGTGACATTGAATTCACTGGCCTGTAGCCACGAAACAAAACTCACCGCGTGTACTGAAGATGGAAAGGGTTTATTTCCGTATTGGTTTGTGCAAACCGTAATTGATAAAGATACAAAACATTAAAATAAGCTAATCTAAACTGCATGGTACGTCAAAGTAGAACGAATTAGAAAACAAAAACGAACTCGTTTGATGCTTAAGTTAAGGTTTAACCGATCCGAAGTCAAAACAGCAAAGGAACACAAATAAACTTTCCTGCAAGGTTTAGTTACTGAAGTGTTGCTCTATTGTTAGTCCACGTGAAACCTTACTGCTGTATGCAACCATTATACACTTAAATACAATTAAAGGCAGATCCCAAATTTCAAAACTTTTCATGCCCAAACCAACGAAGAGTAATGTAAAGCTATACATTCGACTACTTTCTTGGCTAAAATTGTTCAGTGTTCTTCGGTCACGTCGTCTACTTTCCATTCATCATCCTACTGATTCCAGGCATGGAATTTCATTATTTTTTCCAGGACATTTCCAGGTTTTCAAGGACTCGGACGGACGCTGAATTACCTGTAGAGCTGCGCTAAGCCCACTAAGACGATTCATTTTTAAGGATTTACCAGCGATGTCGTTTAGCCAATAGAATGCACCAATTTGCTGATGAATCCTGTGCAAAAGTAAAAATGGTAAAAAAAATATTTTATTACAGTAGTAAAGTTTCACGTGGACTAAACAGTACAATGCAACACTGCAGTATCTGAAACCTTACCGGCGAAAGTTTATTTGTGTTCCTTTGCTGTTTTGGCGTCTAATCAGTTAAACCTTAATCATTAAACGAGCTCGTTTTTGTTTTCCAAATTATCGACCAGCGACAAAGAATTGTTCAGATGATGCTGGAAGATTATAATTATAAAGGATTAGTGAAAATCGGATAAATATTAAAACGCGCAAAAATACACACCGGGTTGCTCACTCAATCAGCGTTTATTAGCCAGCCAAAAATAAATGAACGCACAGGTGGTGTTTGATTCACTGTTTGCAACATGGGGATGGGAAGGGGGGCCTGTTTTATGAAACAGCCAGCGTAGCTAGCCTGGAAATTCTGACGCAACATTTGCAACATGGGAATTGGGGGGGGGGGGAGGGTTGTTTTATGAAACAGCCAGCATAGCTTGCCTGGAAATTCTGATGCACCGTTTGCAACATGGGGATGAGGGGGGCTATGTGTGTTTTATGAGTGGCCTGTAAATTCTACTAGTCACACCAATAAAGGTAAACCACACAAATATAGGCAAATCACACATAGGCCTATTCAAGCAAATATGTAGGCAAATCACACAAATGTAGGGAAATCACACAAACATAAGCCTATTCATGCAAATATATATATAGGCAAATTACACTAACATAGGCCTAATCACACATACATAGGCAAATCACAAACATAGGCCTAATCATGCAAATATAGGCCTAACTGCATGTGCCACCATAAAGTAGAGTGGTAACATACTACTACTTTCTATATTGCACTCCCTTGCTTGTAGGGAAAATCGTCTAGATGTATCCACTATCCAACCCTTGGTTTAACTAACCGAAATTCCCTTTCAACAGTTTAATCCTAACGTTGAGTTTTTATCCCTTCCACGTTATTAACGTATTCAAGTGTCATCGAGCTGCCCAGTTTAGCTAACTTTCAGCTTTATTTTAGGCGTAATGGGTTTGGGTTTTACATGTAGCGGGGAGGGAGGGCTTTGGTTTGCAGTCGTCCGATGCCCGATTCCGAACATTCCCTCTCGCCTCACAAGACGCAAATGGGAGAAAGGCTTTCGGTGGAATTCGTCGCTGAATAATTCATGACTCGTCCGAGCTGCTGCTTAAAACGTTGCAAGGAGGATTTAACACCGGTCAAATAATCTTTCAACTCGAGCCTGAATTACCCTCAGTCGCTTCTACCGAGAGGCGCTCGTAATTGGAGGCTTGAAGTCGAGAAATACGGTAGGATGGCACTTAACGCTGTGGGATCTAGTGTTAGAAGCTGTAGAAGCCGGAGTCCGCAATTTCCAGATGGTCTCGAGACGGAATTGACCTATACCTTTCCAGGTCATTTTGCTACCCGATTCAATACCGATGCCGACCTGACAGCCAGGATTCGTACCGTTCCTTGAACACCCGGAAATGTCCTGGAAATACAATTCCGGATCTGATATGACGTTTGATCAAAAACCTGCTGAACATCAAAGTCTCTGCGCTAACTTCCAGACCGCTTAAAAAACAGCAAATCGATGTGCCAACAGTTGTCATTCAAAAATATTACGCATTATAGGGTGGGCAGTTTCAGGGAGCAATGAGCATTTAAATTTAAATTTAAACATGATTGTGGAAAGCTTAACTTGTCATTAAAGTTAACAACAGCTGACAAGCTTTAAAAAACGTTGTCCATATTAAAAATTTCTTGCTTGGCGTCAAGGAATTGTGCCACTTAAAGACATGAAAACGACTAAACACAAACTCGAAACCCTATGAATTTCCATATCAGAGTTGGCCTTGTCATATGTCTCGTGACCCAGTGGCACAGTCTGACACAGTGACCCAGTATGACCAATGACCCAGTGTGCTGCAAAGGGGGGAATCCCAACTCGGCAACTATAGTCTGTTCCACATTATGTTTGCAGGAAACTGAGTGTATGACGCCACGTTTCCTTGCACTACGATTGCGAAAACATGGAGATAACACACGTGTATATTTTACACAGTTACTGTTAGCGTATGCGAGTGGGATATTCATGTGTTTTTTGCACTCGTAGTGAAAGGAAACATGGCGTCATACAGTCAGTTTCTTGCAAACATAATAAGGAACAACTTATAGAGCAGTGACACGACGTAGTATTATTGTATATAACTCTATGGTGGAGCCTTGATGGGTTAGCTGCAAGGGACACTGCAGAGAGAAACAGAAGGGTGTCATACTGAAGCCGATGCTGTGAAGAGTGATTTCTTAGACCTAAAACGCGCGATATTTGTTGTTGGAGAAAACAACGTTATTTTAAGCCTAAGGAATCCGCTCTTCCGTTGTTTTTCCCTCCATTTTTATGTAGTGCACCTTGTAGTTATGCCCTCCAAAACCCATACTGGTGCCAATATGGCGGCAAATGTCACTGCTATATAGCTGAAAGAAACTTAACACCCTTTCGGGAGAGTTGGGATTCCCGTTCAGCTATAGATAAATTAAATTTGATTAAATTTTACAACACAGTGGAACGGAAAACTCCTGTATTGTCGCGTCGGCCAATTAACTGTGATGTTAAGTCAGACCTCAATTATATACCTAGTTGATTAATTGTAAACCTAAGATCAACTGTTTCGGATAGTTGACATCTTTTCACGGTTTTTTTTCGGAAACCGAAAGAAACTTCTATTAGCTTTTTCAAATAACCCACATCGAAAAGTCCTAAAGTTCAAAACCGAAAATTCAAGTCACTGCCTCCCTGAGCCAAACTTGGTCACTAGGTCAGGCTGCGTAACACTGGATCACTTGGTCATACGGGGTTACTCACACTGGGTCGCTGGTTCAATTGATGTGATGAGTCAGTGACCCAGCTCAAAACTGTGACCCTGTCACCCAGTCCAACACTGTTCTATATCACTGGTCTTGGTGGGTGAACGATTGAGAGCACTCAACCTAGTAGGCCTAGCTCTTGAAGTGAGTAAGTGATAAGCACATAAAAAGAGGTAAATATCCTTGCAGAATTCCCCCCAGAATTACTGATCAGGATAGTACGTGCGCTACTCCTTGTCGGCTGTACTTTTTGCATTTCGAATTCCTGCAGTTCAGTTTTACAATAATAATTTTTATAGTCGCCTTTATTTCGAATGCCGTTTCCAAGCCTGGTGTCCTCTTCATATTAACATACCTGCAATTCGGAAAAAACAAAACAGGAAATTAGTAAATGGTATTCTGGACCTATCATTGAGGCTTACGAGACTTCGGCTTAAGCAGCAACGCCTAATCACAATAGACACCAAGTTTTGAGATTTCGCACAATCCAACAGTTGCCACTCCCACAATACTAGGGGACTCTGCAGCGAGTATTGCATGTTCGGTACCAGCAGCAGCGTTAGCTATGCTGGTGCTTGGTCGTTTTAGCATCCAGGTGTGTTAGACCTGATGCCGAAGTACAACTGAAGTTCCAGCCAGGAACGATATTGAACAATTAATGAAACCTAGGGAGGGAATTATGCAATCGGTTACAGCTCATGCGCGCAAGTGTTGGCCATTTGGCAGCAGCACTTCCGCATCGCAACCAGCTATGGATGCTGGGTGGGGTGCAGCCATCTTCCGATGTACGGGATTAGCTTGCACAGTAGCGATGAGGGTCTGGAAGTGTTAGCTGCCATGGCCCATCATCGTATTGTTGACATTTACAAAGTGCCTAGCCATCACTTCAGCATACCACATAGCAGTGGAAGGTACGATGCAGCGTGCTTTTTTCCAATTCTTATTTGTTCGTTTTTTGTTGGTAGTTCTTTTTTTTCTCTAACAATAATAACTAAGCATATAATTGAATTTTGAAGGTCACAAATTACTCGGCCAAGCGAAAGATGCTACAGTGCATATATTTTCTGTTGTGTTGTAACATTTAGTTCAGAGATGTTCAGTAAACAGGAAAAAAAGTCCTTTCCAGCTTGTTTTCAATTTAATTAAACTGTTTTTCAAAGATTGTGCCTTCCTCTGCAGCTTAACTTGCTCCACCAACTAACACATGTCAACAGCGCAAAAACGAGTACATTCACTGAAAGTTACTGAATTTTGGGCTGTTGACATCTGTAAGAAGGAAGAGCAACTTGGACTGCAGTGGAACAGCAAAACATTTAAAACCGTAATTTTTTTCTATAAAATTTAATTCAGAATATTTTTCATAAACGCTTCACCCATGTAATTGCTGCTCAGTGCTCTTCGAACGACTTCCAACATCTATCTTTACGATTGCATCTGGATACCACTGCCACAACACATCGCCGTAATTTGAATGGCGCAGAGGGTGCAAGACACCCGGGTCCAAGACGCAGGAAGGCCAAAATTCATGAGTTTCGAGGTCCTTTCGGACTTCGGTATTGGAAGCCTTTTGCCTTTCAAGTTGTGCTGCTTGGTGAGGGACCAACATTTTCCCGTTGCAACCCAACTTGGAAATTCTAGTTGCAGCACTGAGACCAAGTAAGATTTGGTGTATAAATGATAAAAGAAGTGGCCATGTTGTGTCAAAAGGTGTGATATTGGCAGCAATAATGGATTTTTTTTTACCATTTGTAATTATTTTCTTCGCACTAAAACAACTTTCACTATGATATAAGGTATATTACGGCAAATAGATGTGTGTTGTTCATGTAGTGCTCAGGGCCACTACCCTTATAGGTCGGGTGCCCTTACAACAGCTACTAAAGATCTGCTTAGCCATCCAGTGAACAACCCGAATGTCTCCGAAAATATTTTGAAGTAGGTTTTTTTTTTTTTTTTAATAATAATAATAACCTTTATTCAAAGAGTGTTGCCGAAGGTCTATAAAAGTCCTTGTTTGGCTACACATTTAGACGATTTCACAATTGAGGTAGTTCATCAATTCTTGCAGCAAAGCTTCCTTGTCATGTAATTTTAATTAAATCAGAACAAAATTGCTAACGTTTCCGGAACGGACAAATAAATGACACAGAAACACACAAAATCCAAATTCGGTCGCCTATTAGACCTCGCTCGCTTTCTTCGCTCGGTCTATAATAATCACAACTACATCTGAAAATTTAGCCGGATATTTTTATTTGCCGACTCAACATGGTAGTGAACTGGTCCCCGTTCATTCAACCGCTTATCTTTAAGTTTTCCAACTTTTTATTTTTGTGTTCGGTAAAAAAGGTCGGGGGGGGGGGAGAAATTTCGTGTAACGTTAAAGTTACACCCACGATCGATAAGCTGGTCGATGAACTTTTTTTTTTTAGTTCTTTAATATTTTGTTTTCGCTACTGATTATTACACTTTTTACTACACCCTGTCACATTTTTTTTCTCTCTTCCAAACTTTACCAGATTAGATCGAGACAAAAAAATTGAGCTGGCTTGTTTCGCTTGCTTTGCCGTGAAATAACTCCATAACGTTCCTGGACGAATTGAGTTTCCTTTGTCCTTCTCGTACGGAAAAAATGACAATTTTCCTCTAGAAAACTGTCAAAGAGTGATTTATGAATCACAACGTCATTACAGTACTACTCCTTCGCTGTCAGTAAATCATTTTTTGAGAAATAAATATTTTAAAAAGTGTGGATCTCTTGCTTGGGTTATGACAAATGTGATTTTGCTCATTGTATACCTATAAGTTAAAAAAAGCGAACTGGAAACAGATGGGTTCCTTTTCTTTTTTTTTTAAAGGCGTTTGTTGAGTTAGGAAATCTTAAAGTAACAATACGAGGTAGCTCGTAAAAAACGTACGACGTGACTTCGAAATTTTTTAAGGGACCACTTCTGAATCCAAAAGCCAATTCTTAGTCTTAAAAATGCACGCATGGAATTAAAATGTGGGTGCCTTTTGATTATCGGTTTGGATAAAGTGAATATTTGGATTCTAGTTTTCCCAAAAACACTAGGGGAGGGGGGCTGTAACTATACCCTGCACCTCTCTCCTGATATGGTCATTTTATGACTAGTAGTCTTTCAAGGAAAAAAGTGCACCTTGCCGTTATATTCGTGACGGATAGCTCACACTCTGTATACGCAAGGTACACTGCTGATATGCAAGCGCAAGTTGAAGGACTGCACAATGCATCCCCCTGTTTTGACGCGCTTTGGACTTCTTTTTTGGCGCACACTATAGGTCATTCCACAATTTCTCACCTTAAAGTGTATAAAGTGTAATAGATCGTAATTTTTCTGCTAGAAATTGATTAATAGCTTCATACGTTCAAAGAAATCAATGTTTTACCCCCTTAAATCGGTTTTTTTTTCTGCACCAAAATTAACGAAAAGTTCCACACATAAACATACTAAATAATGCCAGTAAACTAACAAATCGAATTACTGAACAAATGAGAATAAACGCATTCGTTAATGCTAGATCGAACCCCGATCCCATTTTATGACTTGTAGTCTTTCACGGAAAGAAAGTGAACAGTGAGATCGCATAAACGCCGAATTTTCCGCGGTAGAGTTATCCCTAAACACCATCCATAGACAGAAGTAGGATTACATTACAATTATAACTTTGTCACGTCCCACCCCCTTTTTTTATCGAATTAATTTCAACACCCCTTGGGCGTTTTACAGTAATTAGGCCTGTATATTACTTAAAATGTTTGCCTCCTAACAGCAATGGATGAACCACAAGTGCATGAATTTGACGCTATAATTTAATTTTCAATAGGCCTATTTCCTTCTTGATCAGAATAAAACAACAGATAAACCTACGATTCCAACGATTTGCAAAGATTTCTACCGTTTTGGGATTTCTGCCCAACTTGCGAGATATCGCATCTTACCTCTTCCAAGCTTCTGCAGGGCCCTGGACGTGGCAGTTGTGGCTACTAATGCCTCTGCTAATGGTTTGCCGTCGAAGCAGTACGAATGCAAAGCATTAGCAGAGGTATTAGTAGCCGCAACTGCCGCTAGAGCCCTGCGTACGCTTGGAAGAGGTAAGGTACGATATCTCGTTAATTACTTTCTAATCTTTGCGAATACGAAATTTGGCACAAAGATGGGTCATCTTTACCGCACTGCTACACACTATTGAGCCCGCCGTACACTGGTTTGTATGTAAACGCTTAAAGCGTACGTATGCTTCATTCACGTGCTTTTCATCACGCGCTCACCATTTTCGTTGAAGGTCATAGTATAACAGATATATATTTCACGACTACAGAAACGAATTTTTTTTTTAACAATTGCGCAACCATGCAAAAGAGAGAATAGTACCAGAAGCTAAGGGCGCGTTTATGCAACGACTTGCCTTTGTATTCTCGCAGCTAGAAGCTCGAAATCATCTGAAATTCCAACATCGCGGCTGTTTTAGCTCTACCAGTTCGCAACGAAACTAGTCAATAATTGAGTTTAGAAGCGATTGGGAAAATTGTTTCGTCTGGAGAAATTCTTTATTTACTGAAACGAATTATAAGACTGCAAGCATTTGCTCAAACTAGGTCGGATTTAGCTAATCCAAGAAGCGTTGTTACCGTTGCAACGAATCCTTTGCCATCGCGATGAAATTTCTAACTAGGAGAATGCAAAGGCGAGTAGTTGCGTAAACGCGCCCTAATAAATGCATAACGTGCGTTCTTTTCCTGGAAGCGGTTTAGCAAAACAAAGAGTATGGTGTGCGGTTAACGTCAAACTGTGTATAGATTATGGGAGTTTCGAAATATGCAATGCGTGATATTGACGTTGACTTTACACCATACTTAATTGCTCGACGGAAAAGAAACGCATGATAAACGTCCGTAGGCCTGTCCTTTATGATGCTCCTCGTAGTTCTGACTTACACAGGAAATAACTAATAACCCGAGGAGTATTTGCTACTTATCATTTTTATTGGCAGTATTTCCGTGGGACCATAATTACTCACACACCACGCAGCTAAAACGGAAACAGGAAGTTACGTCAGTTACCTTTGGTGTAAGAGTATATTATTATATCTTAACGGTATATCGGTAATAATCTTTGACACTAGAACGGTATCTGAAAGACTATTGTCAACAAAAAAAGATGCCACCCTCCGGTAGCAAAGAAGAATGGCTATATATTTAGACGAGGATGCATTAACACTGCCATTAGTAATTCGACACGTCATATAATAGAGTAATAAAACTGTGCAATTAACCAATGCAGTTGCGAAGGCAGACAAACCAGCAGGACACTCTGTTGAATACGTGGTGTACTGAATAGCCTAGTATCTATATTACAAATTATTAAAAAAAATCGTCTCCCATTTTTTGCTACTACAATACGGCAAATGAGCCAGAATCATGTTTGTGACGATGTAATCAGCGACTGGCAGGTCTTCATCGGGCGCTGATATTGGTTTTCTTACCCCCAAAAAAACTGAAACCTTCGTTGCCCTTTCCCCTTCGTTCTTTTTCATCAGGCTTTTACATTTTTTAAATCTACGAACACCATTTTTTCAATAAAGTAGAAATCACAAGGTAAAGGGTAAACGACTCATTGTATGTATGTTTGTGATCTCTAGGTCACCACTGAGAAAGATTGAACAGCTACTCAGCTCGGCTGAAGACTAGCCAGAACCCGCCCCGGTAGCGCGGTGGTTAGAGTGCCCGGCTTGTAAACGGGAAGTCCTGGGTTCGAGTCCCAGTCGTGGCAGTTGTCTTTTCTTTCTTTGTCAGGTTGGTGTATCATGTATCCTCACAAGGCCTGTATTTAATGCTTACTGCTTTCTTCGTTTACCATTTTTCGGTAAATTCGGTGGGGGGGGGACGGGGAAAGAGGCGAAATCGTACTGCGCTGAGCGTACGGATAAACGGGAGAAAATCCAGAGGAAATAAAATCCAAAGGAAAAGAAATCACGGAATAAAAATCCAATGCCATTTTTTAATTTCATTATTATTTTTTGTACCTTAGTATTTTCACATCTATCTTTTCGACGATATACTCTACCACGATTGGGGCATTTGGTTCACTTCTGATTCGAAGTCGTCTCTCCATTGCCTGAAAATTGGGCACTGGATTTCCGTCGACTCGCAATTGTAAATAGGTGTTTTACCTCTGGTAATTTCTCCACTAAGTCTGGGCTTTCAAATAGTTGCGCGACCACTACTCAAATATGTAACTCCTGTATAGTCCCCTTTTCCTATTAAAAGACGTCGACCTGGTCAAATCGGTCCAGCATCGTTTTACCAAGGGGCTACCTAGTCTGAGTGACTATTCGCCCGAAGCACACAATAAATGGGGGAAAAAATGTGGCGCCCCCTCCCTCTACCCAGATAATTAATGTGCAAAAAGCAAAATTTAAAAGCGTGTATAAGTTAAAAATAACACTCGTTTAAAAATAGCATGGCCAAATGAATGGATATAGGAAGGCAGGGTAGGGTCACGATTGCCTTACCACCAAGGTTAAACCTGCCAGAGCCACAAAGGTCCCCGATAGCATTACAAGACGTGTAGGAAAGGGAGGGGAGATAATCGGATGGTGTGCGCAACTGCTCTCAAAAACTCATTAATCCTCGACTGCCCTCGGCGTATTGCTCACACAGGGCTTTAAGTTTTTGTAAATGCTTAGTGTTTTCTCTTGATGGGCAACTTTTCACATTACCAAAATGCTGAAAAAAAGAAACAAAACAATGGCATTGGATTTTTATTCCATCGATTTTTTTCCTGTGGATTTTTTTTCTATGGACTTTACTTCCTCTGGATTTTTTTCTGGATTTTTTCCGTGGATTTTTTTTCTTTGGATTTTTTTTCCTAGATTCGAGCGTATGACGTAAAAATTTTCATAGACAATAAAAAGAGATTGTTTTACGTTGAAAAGGATTAGTACATGTAATATCACTCGCTTAACTCCCACATTGTTTCAGAAACGCGAATGTTTGACAACTTTTTAATCCTACAGGTCTACTTTTTTCCGTCCACCAACCAGTTGAAGCCAACCACTTATAGCGATCTATCTACCGTTTTGCTGATAGCAAAGTGTGATGTCAAAATATGGTCGTCCTTTTACGTTTTTTGTGGGGTTTTTTTTTTTTGGCAGTCTTGTTTCTTTCTGATTAGTTTGTTTGATCGAATTTTGTCATCATGAAATTTTCAGGTTTTAGTGTTATTTAAGGCTAAAAAAATCAAGTTAGAGCGTTGAAAATAGGCCCATTCGAAGCTTATTTTAATTATCTTTTATTTGGTAGTATTCTCATCTTTGTAGGTGCCTTACTTCGAGAGTACAACGGCGCAAACACCACGGGCACGCAAATCGTACGTGTTTAATGACGTAGATTATTATTGCGCAAACTGGTCGTTACCTCAACTATTTCATTTTACAATTACATCTAGACGTTTCTCGTAAGAACGCTAATGCATGGTACGAAAATCACAAAGTCATAAAAAAAAGTAAATAACGTCGAATGTCATGACACTATTGCGCAGTATTTTGCGTGATCGGTTTTTGGCATGTGTGAAATAAACTGCGGAATCACTACCGTTTTTGGTTGTGGAGGGGGAGGAGGAGGGCTAGAGGCAGGGTTGACGAGTGTTAATACGACAACTACAAGTCGCCTGTTGAAAGCAACCCCAATTTCTGAACGATGCGCTTTCCCGCAATGCAGTTGAGAAATACGGGTTGCGTTCTTTCCCGTGTAGTAAGCTCAAGAACCGCAAAGTCGCTGGCTATAGCAGGGTTCCTTGAATTCCTTGTAATCTATTAAATTTGGAATCCTTGTTGTGGCTCGTCATTTTGTTAGTGTACTTAATGAAATGTAGTTCATAACTGTAATAGTACCTAAATAAATAAATAAAATGTTTATCAGACGCATTTCTTCTGCGAATGGTGCTTTTCCCGGATTGGACTGGAGACAGCAATCGATAAGGGCAATGCAGTGTAAGAAATTCGAGATAGAAAGGGTTTGGTTGCAACCTACACTTACGTGATTGTCTTCAAGAAAGAAATACAAAACAAACAAACAAAAAAAAAGAGGTAATAATAGGCGTTGAAAACAAATAGTTGCTCTAAAACACACACGTGTTAAAAACACTAGGCCACTTCTGAGAAATCAAATTTTTTTTTCATATCACTTGACTACTTTGACGTTTTGTGTCGTATATTTTAGGGGTTGGGGCAGAAATACTAAGTCTATACGGGTAGCACTGGGCAGAAACCGTATTATAAGTAGAGTAGCAAAGCACCTCCATGTGGAGCACTGGGCAGAAATCGTATAGGTTGAGTAATTGTGATTTATCAAGTTGTGAGGCAACCCAAAAAATAGAAATTACTGAGTTATTTTTAAAATGTTTAGAGCAAAGAGCTTGTCTTTGAAATGGTCTTGATTTGAGCATGGGTGCACGGATAGATGCGAGCAGTGGGGCGTCAGATTCGATAGGCATCCTGAGCCCAGCTGTACGTCTCTGGCTTCCTACAGACCCGGGTTCGATCCTGGTGAAGGAAAATGTATATGTACGGGTTTTACTCCGGTTGTTTCCCGCCCGTTGCACGAGGGTTTCCTCCGGGTTCTCTGGTTTCCTCCCTCATGCGGCAAAAAACTACTGTTCCTGATGGTGGTGAAACCTTCCTCTTAACATCTGCCGATTGACCAGCTGTAAGCTTTATTAGCCGACAACTTCTATTATTATTATTATTATTGAAAAATTACAGTTAAGTTCTGGATTATTTTTCTCCGCACTCTCGGGATTATAGTGGTAGAGTAGACTAAACCATGCTCAATGGCTGTTTGCCGTGACGTCACCGTGAGTTAGCCAATGACGAACGAGAACAACGGCTATTTGGCCGTGATTGGACTTGCCCAGTTACGTGATATGCACTTCACAGCAAACAGCCATGACGTGTGGTATAGAAAGATATCGTATATCTTACCTCTTCCAGGCCTACACGGGAACCTGGCGGTATTTGCAGCTGCTAACGACTCTGCTAATGCTTTGCGTGCGAAGCAGCACGGAGGCAAACGAATATGAGTTAGTAGCCGCTAGGGTCTCAACGTAGTCTTGGAAGAGGTAAGATTTGCGATATCTAGTTAACTATCTAATTTACGTCAGTAGTAAGTAGCCACTCTACTAGATGGCGCCACGTGACTAAACTAAAATCAGGGTCAAGCGTGGACCAACGCGAACAGGTAGGTGGTCGAATCACTACCACGCGATGCTTCATCCCTGCACCAAAGAGAAATAGTGCGCATGTAAAAACGTTATTACATTAGTTATTAATAGCTAATCGCCCAAAACAAACTTTCATATGACTAATGTGGATTAGTAAGCCTGATTACAGCGACACAAATTACTCATACACTGCAGTTTATTAAAAGCCAAAATATTGCGATTTTCTCCGCCAATCGACAGAAATCAAGATGGCTGCTTCCTCTCCGGTCACGTTTTTCAAGCGCCAGGCTGCAGGAAAGGCTTTGACAAGCTCTCAGAAGCAGACGGTTTTGAATGTGTACAGCAAACTTCGGCAAAAGGATCCACTTAAAAGCGTGAAGACCATTGTAGCTGAAACAGCAGAATTAACTGGAATTTCGAAGACTTCCATCTTCAGTATAAAGGCTGAGTTCCGTTCAAGTGCGGGCCGCTTGACAACTCCCGGGAAAAGGCGTCCTGGCTCCGTCGGTAAACGATCGCGGCTGAAAATTTACGACGACTTCACGCAGTCAGCAATGTGGAAATCAGACGGCTTGTCTGATATTATTGTTGAGAAACTTCAATTTACCGTTAATGGATCAAGTGACGAAGATTCAAGTATGGAAGAGGAAAGTGACTCTGCTTTGAGTGGAATTGAAGATATTGCTGAATAAACACATTCATTACCGTCTGCTGAAAAAACGGCCCTTTTCAGGGCCACCAAATTCAGGAAAGAGACCAAGTTCCTTGTTTTTTTTTTGTTTTCAATAAACTAATAAAATATTAAAAACCAAAACCCAACACCCCCTCCCTACTTCCTCTCCTTCATCTATTAACCACGTGTTATAACAAAAAAATAGCCTAATCTGATTCCAAAATGATTGTAAATTGTTGCCTCCAGATTCACTAAAGAGACCACTTTCCTTTTTTTTTTATGAAGGTCTTAATAAACTTATAGTTTTTTTTTTGGTTTCGTCCTCTTTTTTTTTTCCCCTTTCATTCCCTTTTATTTTGCTTACGTTCTTATTTGTATAGCGCAGATTATAACAATGAACGAAAGCAAAATAAAAGAGAAAGAAACCAAACAAAAAAAAAAAGGACGTAAAAAATACGTAAAATGTTAAAACCAAAGCCCTCTCCCTCCGTTGCTCATCCCGGTTATGAATAGCCTGTAAAAAAAATTAATCCGAATTTAAAACGATTGTAAGTTCTTGCTACCAGAATCACTCAAAAGTCCAATTTCCTTGCTTTTAAGGTTTTAATAAACTAATTAAACACTTAAAAATCAAAGTGCAACCGTCTCCCCCCCCCCCCCTCCCCCACCTGGCCATTTTCCCCTTCCCTATTTATCATCACCAATGATAAAAAAAACAACATTATTCAAGTCTAAAAATATTGCAAGTTGCTTTCCCTTTCATTTGGCCGCTAGCCTAAGCTAAGCCAAGAAAACGTAAACAAAGCGGAGGAATATCTGAATTCGTAAGTAGTCCGTGATTAGTCCTTGAGCTCTGTTCGCGTTGGTCCACGGTTGACCCCGATTTTAGTTTAGCTCCATACTTGCATGCAATTAGGCTTATTTTTTGTGTTACTTGCGTTAGCGGCTATTCACCGAGATAGTTACTTTAAAAAGCCAAGCTACGTGCAAAAGGTTTTTTTTTCTCCATACAGCACAGAGGTATCAGAAAATCTTGCGCAACCCGTGGCGGCCTCTGGTTGCGGTCTGCTGAACTAGTAATCTCTTCCTAGCGTATTTGTGTAGGAGGCTGGTTTCCTAATATCGATAAAGGCTTGACCATGGAGATTTGGCGCATTATACTTTTTTGCTGCCGATTCTGCCACCAGACACGCTACGAGCACGCTGTAAAAAGTATTGCTCTAGCAACTGAATTGAATTATGGAAGTTACTCGTAACACGTGATAGGCGGATTTTAAACTTGAAACATTGCATTGCCACTAAAGTAGTTCAACAACAATATGTCTTAATATAACATGCATGTTTACCACCAATGGGTGGTACCGGATGGGTTGTGAGTCACTGACACCGGGCCCACTAAATTTGGCTTTAAGGTCGCTTTAAAAAGCCAGACAACGGCTAGGTCTTACGCATTTTATAAAAACCAGACACCGGTTCATGTTAACCGCGTCGGCACTTAGCGACTACCAGACTAGGACAATCCGAACAGCAAAAAAGTCGAGGCGATCCCTGAACAGTCAACCTCCAACCATGACCGTGAGTAAAATGGGAATTGGGAGAGAAATCGAAAAAGGGAAAATCGACAGCGATCAAACCACAGACAATTTTGTAGGTCAAAACAAGATCAAATCTAAGCCTATGGAGTTCTAAAAACTCGAGTCCCGTCTTCACCAGACGTTCATGTTGGTTAACTTCTCGCGTGCCCGGCAAAAACTTCGTAAAGCAGCGCTGGACGAACTCCACCAAATCAATGTCGCCAAGCAAGTACGGCGACCAGACCGGGGCTGCGTACTCAAGGATTGGGCGAACAAAAACCTTGACTGCCCACACCTTGGTTGCAACATTTCCGGAAGGCTTAATGCCATGTACCTCTTTGTGCACTAGACGTCACGATATCTCTGGGGGCTAAATTGCATTAATTTTAAGCAGACGAATAACCACAGTGAGTGCGTATTGTTCTGTATACTATTTCGTTTCGGTATTTTCTTTTGTCATTAAAAATGCGTTAAACGATCCTTCCACGTAGCAGTAAATCGTCCTGCTGGAAACTTGATAACAGGGGGGGGGGGGCCCCAAGGGTATTCAAATAAGTTTTTCTTTTCCCGACACTTATGTCGTTAGTTTTCCACCGCCTCTGGGCGACGATCTTCATTACCATAACCATTTCTTAAATTAATCTTATTTCCGACATTTGGCGTCTGCTATTCATTTGTCTCTGCTCGTATTTTATTGCAGTTTGCTCATTAGGCAACTCGAAACTCTA